>JAFMSR010000017.1:19084486-19121479 GCA_022818135.1 Saxidomus purpurata
CTTCTCTAGCCTTTTTCACAGACACATGTTCAAAGGAATAATCTGAGAGAGGCTTGCTTCATGTTTTCCATAATCTAAGATACTTTAGAAAGTATATGTCGTATAAAAATTCTTATCATTTCGGATTAATAAACAAATAAACGTTGCACTAAGTTAAATATGAAAAAACTGGGCAAGCTGTATTAAAGAACTACAACTACTTTTATTTGATCTTGTCAATGTCTCTAAAATACGATTATCAAATTATATAAAAAGTATAAAGTGCATATAGTGTCAGTTTATATACATGTACTACGGAATCTCCTGTAGGGACAAAACATAAACAACATGCTTTGACCCAACTGGATATAATGTGTCTGAACAATGTGCACACAATGTCAACAAGATTTAATGTTTACTGTTGAAGCCGAAACACATAGAGGGTGGCATGAGCAAAAGTAGAAATCGTGTTGTACAAGATTGCGACTTCGCCATCTGCTTTGAATGTGTATAGATTTATGAAACAATCTCTGTTTATGATCATTTATGTACATCCCAGTATGTATTATAACGTTTCCACAATCAATTATCAAACTTTTATTGCAGAGTTACAGTTCCTCAATCTTCATATCGCTGTCCCTGGTTCACCACTTACACTGGTATATATGTGTTCATCCACTTCAATGACAAAAAGAGAATAAAATGAAACTTTCACTTACGCTTACATACATTATGTGCTATATATAAATGCAAAATAGTTCTGAGTCTAACGCTTATTGTCACATTGTTTATTACGATGTTATTTAAAATAAAAATAATTTTGAAGTTGAAGAAAAGCTATCATTAAATGTGATGTTGACACACTTATTCTACCCCTTGGCTCAAAAAAGAACAAATATGATAGAACACTACAGCTCGTTGCTACACGCTGATGGTTGCCGTTACTTCTCGGAGAATATGCAAGAATTGTCAAGAAAATTTCAGCAAATAAAGTATCCAAACACAACATGCCAGCAATATGCTTAACTAAGCTTGAGACATCACTCATTTAAAATGTTCCTAGATTTTCAGTCGGTGATAGCTAGGAAATCTGTATGAATAACTGAAAGAAAAATCGAGGATATGCAAAACTAGGCTTTAAGCTAGTACTAAACACTTCTGTAATGGTTTACTTTATTCCGACCAGTACTTGACGACTATAGTGTCACCATAAACTTCGTATCTGCGGCTTTAATAACTAGACTGTGATATTGATTTAATATACATGGAAACAACTATCCTACATACCATTTCTAGATTGGACTGCCTCGTAAACACTAGTAGCATTGTCATCTGATCTCAATCCTTGATCTGCATAAGATGGAATATATTTTACTTAGTTTTTCAACCTTTTACTTAAAAGAATCTCAAAACGCTTGTAGATGTGTAGATGTTTAAAAGTTTGTATTGTCTTACATCTTTCAAAAGTACGCTATGTTTTGGGACATTTAGGAAATAACATTTCGTTTTATTACATTTATGTTTTACTGCAACTGGAAAATCACAGAATAATTTTCAAATATGATTGGTTTGCAATATTTTAATTGACGAAGTAACTGCCCTCACCGCGCAAATACTCCAAAATTTAGAGTTCTCATTAATATGAATGATTGGTTAAATACGCCCGCTTATGCACTAGTCACTATGGCACTAAAGAACCCTATGGTACTGTAACATTATTTAGTACTGTAAAATTCTGTAGCACTCAATACTTGTGATTAGTACTGTTGTATTCCATAATAATTATCTTGATTTAATATGTAGTATTCTAAATTATTGTTACAGTAATGCCGTACATGTATAAAGTAAATATTTTATATTTAAGAATTTTTCTGAAGTTATTAACAGCGGCCCATTGTGTTTTATTTTTAGTAAAAGCAGCTCCGGAACACTTTCCTGTTGTTTTTTTTTCTTGAAAGGTGAACAATGTAAAAACTCCGACATATAGTTTCTGAGTAAAACTTGTCCTTTTGTAAGATGAGACGGGACAAGACAACGTGTGTGATTCCTATATAGTCCCCACTTTACTATGTAAAGGCTTTGTTTCAAACTTTTGAAGGCTTCGCTCGCACGTGACACAACAGTATCGATATATAAATATTTTCTTCAGTTATGTCCCCTGTATGATCGGTTTAGAAAGAAATGTGTGGCCTGGAAAAGAAGTTGTGTGGCAGAAATGAGAAGTACAAAAAGGAAGCCACCTTCATTGCTGTAACTAGGATGAAGATGTTGATCGTTAAAGAAGGAGAGAGAAAGAAAGAAAGCCTAGTGGTCGATCTGAATCATGGCAGATTCGCATTCAGGCTGATTGCATCATACGAAAGACGTACAATATGGCAACATTGCCGTTGCTTTGCACTAAACAGTAAACCGTAGTACACAAAAGACAAGTATGGATTTTTGTTTCTTGATGAGTATCGTTATTCACTATTTTACAAAAGTGTTTATAACATGTATCTTATAAACATGCTTTTCAGATTATTCCGTTTAAATCTTAATAGTCCTAGAAGAGTTTAAAAACTGCAATGTATTACCATAAAGTAGTACTTTTTGAAAATATTCGATAGCTTAATCGATTGAATATATATTAATAGTAAAAGCATTTACTATATTGCTATAACCAAAGGGAATTGAAACAGTACATGTATCAGTTATCTCTTGCTACTGTTTAACTTTTTATAGATTACAGAACTTTAAAAGACGGTGTTCGAAGTCAAACCCTGAATTAAATCACACATTAGAATAGACCTATACCTGTATCAAGACCAATCACCCCTGGACCAGGTTTTACATACAGCACATCTTCATTTGGTCTGTTGTCGTTCACCGTACTGCTAAAATATAATACAATGTTAATAACAGCAAATTAGTTTAATTCATATTAAATTTCTGCAGATATGTTGAGTTACAAAATGTAATAAACAATTTCAGAACTTTCCGAACCAACTACACTTTGAAAGCTTTACAAGACCTAATGCTAAACCGACGTTTTTTCTGGACTTCCTGACCAACAGTTTACTGAACAAAGCGCCAGAAACTTTTATCTCCTCTACCTTAAATGACTCAGCGAGTCAAACTTTAATCACGTTATTTCTCAATATGATCTCAGCTTATATGTGTTATTTTAATCGATATAAAAATGCCCACTAATGTCCAATGGCCATCGTCTTAAAATAATGTAGAAAGCCCTGTCATTTTCCTCACACTGTTATACAGCTAACACAGTTACATGATCAGTCGTGTTGGAACAAACGTGAGGAATAAGTACATGTTACATGTACACCTTTGTTACACATCCAATGTAACAAAGGACAATACATAATTGCATAAGTGCCCATTGAAACATTTGCTACCCCGCTACACATCGTGCGAATGTAATATTGACATGTTATATTTTTATACTAAATTTTCTTATCACAATAACAATTAATTATTTTGTGCTTCTTTATCGTAAAGAAAGATGTCACTGGCCGATGATATATAGATGGAGAACGAGAAAAATGTATTTAAATGACGACCGAATGAGTGATAAAAGAAAAGCACGTCTGTTAAAAATGAGTAGTCAATTTGTTTAATACTTATCATATTTTTGTGCCCTTTAAATGCAAATTATTAATTGTCACTATACAGTGAACTAATCCCTTTCTCATATCGATTAAAGGTTCATCGGTCAATCTTGAAATACATTTTTTAAAGATTTCTGTCAAAAACATACCTGTTCTGTCTGCGTCTTATGTAGAACACTATCGTGAAAATACCAATAATGATAACAAATGCAATTGTTCCTGATCCACCTAATATCGCTGCCATAATATTTGCATCTAAATGAAAATAGTTTTTCTACCAAGTCAAGAACCAAAGTGATTTATTGGGGAAATGATATAACAGACTGGAGTACATGTATAACTAAAATAAGTTCAGGTAAAACTGATTAGTAGTCACTTTATTGTCCATAAACAGAAATATTTGAAAACATTGTAGATAAATTTGTTATCAAAATGTTACCTAACATTCGAAACTCAATTTAAGAGTATTCATTCACTGAATGTTTAGTACTAGGACTAGATATAAGTTCTTATTAATAAGTATCGTTCTTATTAATAAGTATAAAATGATAACACCTGAATGACAGTTTTCTTATAAGGGCATATATTAATTGAACCAAATATCGGTTACAATACTTTGGCAACTGTTGAAAATGTCAAAGCTATAAGAACATTATTTTCACATTTTTCTCCTAAATAACCTGGTTTGCAACCATGGTTACATCGACCTTGCTTCTTGTCGCAAACCTCATACTCACAGTTAATAGAACAGTTACATGAATAGTCTGGACCATTTTCGCCATCATCGCACTCTGAAAAAGTAACACATTTTACAAAACTGAATGTTTAAGTATTTAAACAATTATTAATGATGTAATTCAAAAGTACTGCTTTGATTTCATCATAACGCTGTGGTAACGATTTCACTAAGGATGTACGATAATTTCTATGAATCAGAAATAAGTATAAGTATATTTATATTATATATTCAATGTATTTATACATGTTCAGGCCTCTACCTTTTGATAAATATAGGGAAGCAATGTTTCCTTAAAGGGGCATTCCTTACATCTAGCAGAATATATTCTCTAACCAGAAATAATGTTTGCATTGAATGTAAAATGATAAATCAATACTATCTTAAAGAACAGCTTATAACGAAAAAAAAAATCATTTTTCCACAAATACATGTAATCAACATAGAGGCCTTCTGTAATAAATTGCTATCCACCCATCAATTGTACAACAACAACTTTACATAGAGTATTGCATGTTTTACGTTAATACAGCACATTTTGAAACTCTAAATATACCGAAAATGACTGGAATGTATAGCTTAAACTTTTAGGTTAAGTAAAAGATGTACTTGCAAATATTCTATTATTCAAGATTTGAAGTAATTTAATTTTACATCAGTTGTAGGGGGTGTTTCTTTAAAATCAGGTTTTGCTTATATAAAATAACATAAAGAGAATCAGCCAAGACCAAGTTATGTTTCTCATATACTAGTACTTGAGAGTTTAAGCTGCTCGCTCTCGGATTTTGGTAAATAAGTAAAGTTCTTAAAATTGTATGAAAATAACATTTTTTAGAACATAAAGTCATATAAAAAGGTTCCAGTATAAACTCCAGTATAAAGTTTATCTGTATATTTGAAATAATACGCTACCAAATTATAAAGCTTTTAGTTTAAACATTATTTATTCGTTTATCAAAGCATGAACAAATACAATACATTTATAAAAAGCTATACAGCTTATATGAATTTTAGTTGAATCTCTTTCTAAACGCCTTTGAAATTCCAATATAAACATATAGTGTAACGGTGTCGTAAAACCAACATTTTCAGTCGATTTCTACAAATTTCTACCTAGATTGTTGCTTATACTTTGATTCTAGCCTTTAGTTTTATATTTATGTATTAATTTAGTATGTTGTTGTTTTTTTTTAACTGAGAGCGAGCAGCTTTAAGTTGTCAACTTTACGGATATGCTGAACATAGATGTAGCATTATTGCCAAGTTCAAGATCATCAGACTGATTATCTTTTATTTTCAAGAATTGCAACTCTCAAAGTTCAAAGATATTTACTGTTTTCACATTTTGTGTAGTTGGCAGTCAATTACGAAGTTGCATCCACCTAGCAGTTGTCAGATAATTGCTGACAAGGTAATTGTTAATTCCAGTTGCCAAAATACGTTTCATGATTATATAGTACAGCAGTATTTTAACTGTTCCTGGAGACTAGTATCAATTAAAAAGTAACAAGCTCAGTTATATACCAATTTTAAGTTTATTGACAGTATATATTGAAAGCATATATAGTTATATTTTGAATAGTTTGACTGCTTATTCTGTAATAGCTATTGGAACCAGTATGGGCATACGTGCACTAACATAGCTTTATAGATTCAATGCTTGTACATGGTTTGTATAATATGATTATATTCTTTTATATACTTTTACATTACCCCTTTTACAGTACCTACAGCGTATGACTTCCGCGAGATCTCGATAACCAATTCACGATACATGCAGCGTAAACGATTCTCGTTTCCCGTTTGATACAATCCGTGTAGCTAATCAGGGAAACGTGCAGCCAATCGAAAATGCTCGATAGAATGGTTTATTCTCCGGGTATTGTGCAGGCCTAATAAAATTATTGCCAGATTATGTATTTGTTGAATATGGAAAGTGTTTAGAGCATTGAATACTAGTCGAAATTGAATGTGCGTGAAATTGTCGATTACTTACGAGAATTAACACCTGCCTTAATACTAGTTTTATAACAGGATCAATTTTAAACAGCAAATTCCACATATATCCGCGAACACTTTCGGTCTGCAAATAGGCCCGCAAACTTCAGCACAATAAACACTAACGGAAGCTGCAAAGATGGTGGCAGAAATAATTGAACTGTTGAAGTATGGTCGTTTGATGTAAATATGTGTTAAGGTAAGCATAGATTTTGTGTGAATGTTTTTACATCAATAAAACAAAATATTATTGAAATGGCGCTAAACGTCTTAAGGGTTGACATTATGTTAGTGTAGAGGATACAGGATATTTGTCCGATGGATAAGGCATTCATATTTCTGTTCATCTGTTCATCACATCAGCTGATTAAACAGTGTTTAAAAGTAGATTGTTTGTGTTCTTGTTGTTGATGATGATGATGAGTTTAAAATGGAACAATTAAATATACAGATCAATAAAAAGGTATAAAAAATAGATCTGTATTCATTAGATGTTTGAGTAAACTGTCATTCAGTAGTATTTAATTAGCCATCCCCTGCGGAGACCACCTGTGAACAAATCCCTATTTTGCTTTTTCCACTGAGTGGCTTGTGTTGACAAGTTTGCTTTCCATTTAGTGCAGAAGAGAACCAACAGGGTTTTTATGATACAGTTACAGCCAGTTCGGCGACCTACACTAACTTACTGATAGTTAGTTTTCGTTCCATTTTGCCTGAAAATTTTCCTGTGAGAATTTACTTTAAATACTGTTAAACAGAAATCAAATGGTTTTTACGACATCGAAATCTTATTTCACGATTTGATGTATATCACGATATACCGTCAGTTGGATCACGATACAATTCTTTTCGATATGATGCAATTATCATGTGTATGTGTTGTACTTAACTCTTGCTCTGCTAAACTTGCAAAAATGGACAAACCATCTTCCAGTTTGATCAGTACATTTTACTGTCAAAGGGTCTGCACAAACTATTTACTGGCTGAATAAATATCATATTTGATACAAGGAGCAGACACTGTTTACATGCATTTTTTCAGAGGAAAATACCTGTAGCGGGCGTATGCATGATGATTGTGAGGCGAATTTGTGGCTGATATATTTTTCTTGTTTTGAGAATAACATTCGGAACACTATGAATTAAAGCGCTGAAGACGCTGGATTTGTTTGTGTATTCAAAATATTTGTGCGGACCGACAAAGTAATAATGCGTATCTAAAATGCCACATTATACATTTATAGAACGGAAATGGTTGAGACCAGGAAGTGACGATATTCAAATGTTTTTCTGCAGTCATCGATAGCTAAGAGAAGAATGTATTTTAACAAAATAGCTCATTCGATGCGTTTCAAGATACAATGTAACGAGGCCTACAGTCGAAAATAGGGTAAATTGCCTTCTACTTAAAACAACCTATTAAATATAACAAATCGTTTAAACAGCGGCATTAACTTATCCTAACACTTGTTTTCTGCTAAAGATGCTCACGTGTATTTCTAATACATGTAGGAACGCAGACTAGCTCGCGTCAGGTTCACAAAATAAACATATCAGCAATAAGAAAAGTTATAATTACGTCCCTTGCTGCGCATTGAATAAAATTTATGAATGGATGGATATATTGGTAAAAAGAGAATGTGTAAACATGCGCGTAAATATTCCTGGCAGTTCGAAATATTTCAGTCTTCAAAATGACGATCAGGCTTAGACATTTTGTTGTCACTGAAATTCCAAAACATATGTTTTCTTTCAACACAAGGTTTAAGAAATGGCCGGCGGGTTAAGGAATCGGAACTATTTCTATAGGGTGTGTATATATAGTAAATCGTCCCTTGTTTTTACGCATCATTGTAGAATTAAAAACATCCGCGGTTCTTATTCGGAAACAGTTTACTTTTAAATTAATTAGTTATATTTATAAAATTTAGTTGATGCTGCATGAGTTTATAACATTACATATTCAAACAATACAACTTTAATGTCTGCAATGGCCTTTTGGTTTCAACTGAAGAATCATAATTTGGGATTATATGCTGACTGACGTTCCGGAGCTACTTTCAGATTTGGTACTTAAGGAGTAGGCATCGGAAAACGGTAAGTATATTTGTTTGGTACCCAAACAAATAAAAAATGAATTCTAACATTAATATCAGCCAATTACGAAAAAAGATATCAATGTATGCACACGAAATTGGTATTATTATGTCACCATTTCTTAATGCGGTCACTGTCTTATCAAAAGATTTTAATACTTTTATTCCCTTGACTTGATCACGGCAGCAACATGGACGAAATATCAAACGTCAAATTGCTGTTACACGTATGCATAGGTCTAAGTCTTGAAAAGTCTCATATGCAGGTCTGCCTTGTAGCACACTTTTTACATTCAGTTTTCATGGTTGGTTTGTAAAATGAACATTATGATAGTTAATGATCAGGCTAAAGTGAATTTCTAAAAAAAGTCCACGCATTTAAAGGTATCCACTAGGCTTTTAGGCAAATAATTTAATATTTCATTCATTGTTGTGAAAACAAACTTATTCATATTGTTGATGATGATGATGAGTTTAAAATGGAACAATTAAATATACAGATCAATAAAAAGGTATAAAAAATAGATCTGTATTCATTAGATGTTTGAGTAAACTGTCATTCAGTAGTATTTAATTAGCCATCCCCTGCGGAGACCACCTGTGAACAAATCCCTATTTTGCTTTTTCCACTGAGTGGCTTGTGTTGACAAGTTTGCTTTCCATTTAGTGCAGAAGAGAACCAACAGGGTTTTTATGATACAGTTACAGCCAGTTCGGCGACCTACACTAACTTACTGATAGTTAGTTTTCGTTCCATTTTGCCTGAAAATTTTCCTGTGAGAATTTACTTTAAATACTGTTAAACAGAAATCAAATGGTTTTTACGACATCGAAATCTTATTTCACAGTGGCGCTCACGTTTTTGTTCCGTTTACCTCATGGTTGTTACCGCGTGGTAAACGCCCGGTAAACGCGGGCAATTTCACGCGTTTACCGCGGTTTCACGGCTCATTTCCAAATATGGAAAGAACAGCCGGTAAAAAAAGATTAAAAAAACGGGTCACTCCAAATATGGAAGCAGTACCCCGGTAAAGAGGCGTGTCCAAACCAGCAGCCAATCAGAAGATTCCCAGCCCGTTTTTTTTCACGGCTGTTGTCGTTTCACTAATCAATGAACCATATCTTTGTCAGAATAACATTGAAATGTACTTTAAGTGCCGATGTTATTGCTGACCTGCTTTATAATAATAATAAATATAAATAATAAAATAATAATCTACAGTAGAGCAGGAATTCATACGTTGCGTAGACCGTTCCTGATCAATTATTGCAGAGAAACAATTTAGAGGCAATGTTTAAACTACCGGACAAAATTTATGATTAATTTATCAGTATCCCGGCCCCGGATATTTTAATTTTGATATATGTGACACTATGTCCCGTTCAAGTTTTTGTTAACTGCAGTCCAGTACATTATTTCGCAAGATGGGTTGTAGATTATAACAACAAAGTCAGTGATTAATTCGTTGCGGTATTTTGCCGGATCTCGACATGAACAACAACGACAAGAAGGTTGTGTTAGACAAATATCTTAACAAAAGTATTTACTGGTAAGCAAGGAAAAGCTGGTGAAATTTGCATGTTTGTTTGTTTAATTTAGAAATAGATGGGACATAATACGAACGGTGACTATTTTGCAAATCTTATCCATATGGACTCCGTTTGTGCACAGGAGGTCGAACCATACCCCACCCACCTATATAGGTAATAAGGTGTGTGGCTATGGTTCGACTACCTGTGCGTTTGGGGAGATAATTTTTGAGTAAGTATCGGTTTAGCAGGACCATACAAGGGGTGCTTAGAGTGGGGGAACCTATGCTCGAGGTATTTTGAATGTACAGTTAAACTTCGTTCGCTCGAACACTACCGAATGGACCCGACCGGCGGTCCCGGCTAAAGCTCAATATAAATCATATTGTTCCACCACCAAAACCTCGAACAACGATCTCTCGAACCTGTACCGCCGTCCCTTCAGATCTATTTCATTGTAAAGTACATCCTTTGGCTCGAACAATAAAAGGTGATAATCTCAATTATCGAGCAAACAATGCATTGATAATCAGCTGTCAGACACAAGCGCTGGCGTGTGTTATTCACACTTAAATTTGCAATTAAAGGTTATGATGTACAAACAGACTGAAAGTCGCTCACGATGTTTATATAGCAATATATATATAAGTAGCAGATTGGCTTTAATTTTAAGTTTGTTTTTTTTTCAGAAAATTGAATAAATTATTTAATGAATGACAAACGTTTCATACTTTTACATTACAACACTTTTTAATTTGTCTTTAATCAAGGGTAAGCTACAAGTTTATAATATACATGCACATTTACATGTGTGTATCATTGTATGTGCAATAACTCGATGTGGTCTCGATAAAAGATGTATGACGACCCCCGTGACTGACCATGCTGACAAACCTCGATTGCTCGAACTACCGATCCCTCAAACCGAAATCGCCAGACCCTTCGAGTTCCAGCGAATGAAGTTTAACTGTATATCGGCTGTTGAGAAAGCAGGAAATCCTAACCATTTTGATTTGCCTCGGCGAAAACACAATGTTATCCCTGCTAAATTGAAACAAGATGTTGATGTGCGTCGTCATGTGACTATGTCATTCTGGGAGCTATTGACATGACACACGTCAAAACTTTAACCATGAAGGGAACCAATGTTGGTGGTATGTGTTATTTGACAATCAACAGGTGGGAAACAGTTTTTAGAGCCTAAATATTAACTAAAAAGAAATGACAGTTTCCATAGAAAATATATTTTTATACAAAAAAGAACAAGTTTTATCAAAAATGCTAACTTTAACTGGTTGATTTTGAAGTTTATTATTAAAGAATTTTTCTAGCGAAATGGATCCAGAACAAATGTATCTGCTGCTGTGGGGTCACAGAGCTGCATGCGCGGCTATCACTACGTTTGCTGTAAAAGCATTTCATCGACTATCAATGCTGAATATACCTTGAAAATTATTTCTTCATCTGTTTTTCTGTAAATAGCATTTTTTTTCACCAGCATAAGGATACCGCCAGCAAAGGTTCCACCACTCTAGACATAGAGTACACAAAAAATGGTCACTACAGCCAGAAATGTAGGTGTCTTGCATTTATTACTGATATTAAGCTCATGTTATGTTTACAAAATATTTGGAAAGCATTGAAAATAATAATTTCTACTATACTGGTTGGAGACCACCAGACAAGGACGACAATCAAAACCGGACACTTGTGAAAATGCGTGATTTATTGTTCTAATATGCCTACTGTATGGTTTATTTCTATAAGTCAATTCGAGTGCTTTATGTAGGCAGAGTTTCGGACATGAAAGTAGCTCCTTCCGACTTTTCTACTTTACTCCTGTGCACTAAGTTAAATCAAATATATAGAAAGAGGAATAATATTGTATAAGTACATCAGTCACATGAAAAAGTTTTGTTTAAGAGCCTAAATATCATTTTTGATTACGTCAAGTAGCCCTTAGAGTACCGTCCCATTGCTTTCCTTTCAAAAAGTCAAGAAATTCAGCATTCACAGTCAGTCATGCATTGTTTTGATTCCGGGAGACAAAACAAAGAATGAAAACGTTTATGTCATCACACTGACGTCGTTACTCCACATTAAAACGTTCAAAAGTTTAAATTACAGTATGCATTTAATTGATTGTCTCCTTTGTTCGGTTCTGAATCTTACATCTTCTGCATAATGTCACAGTCAGTTATTTTTTATATTTCATGTATTAGATGATTAAAACTAAAATAAGTTTGTATAATATAGGGTGTTATCTTGAATGGTTGCCTGTATAGATGAGTGAATTCCAACAGCCCCTATGTATGCAATTTTACACATTACTGCCGAACTGAAAAAAGGTCCGTAGTAGTTACGATCATTTTAAAACATTTCGGCTTATAAGATAATAAGAATCAAAATGATTTATGGCTTTGTCCTAGTGAATTATTCCGCCAGGCACATCGCCTCGCGGTGGAATGCTTCAATTCCGATAAAGCACTCAAAGTCATAGATTATTTCCTAATTAATATTTACAGTCATATATATTGTTGATCAAACAGACACTTGATTTCAATCATCAAAGTGCAAAAATGACAGTATAATGTAAGTATTAATAATTTGATCAAGAAATCTCACTATTTTGTTAGTCACTGAAAGCATGTTAACATTGTCGAGAGGAAATTGAAAATGACATACTGTGCATGCTCAATATTTCTGTGAGGCCCGGCAAATAAAAATCACAAGTTTAACTTTTTTCATGAAATTTCATTTATGGGTCAAATGATTGAAACATTTTACACAATTCAAAAGCTAACATCACAAAAAATAAAATCTTTTTAAAAATGCTGTCCGGGTACATGGTACAGTTGGGCAATATAATTAAGCAATTTGGTGACCTCACTACCTGGCTGCAAAAATATATAAATGATCTTTTCCTAGAAGTTTTCTTTTGGGAGAAGACCTAACTTACTTCTGTTAAAAGTTTGCTAGATACAAAAATTACCAGAGTTATCGTAAAATATGTTTAAACAGCGTCCGGATGTAGGACTTCAACCAGTACTGGTATGAAAAATTCAACTTCAGGAAAATGCTGTTACACAATGCAGAGCTGAAAATTATAATTTGGTATTTGACAAACTGTTATGGACATTAGGGTTCATCACAAGGAAAACACGAAAATAGACACCACGCTACAGTATCTGACAGTATAATTCCAGTGGTCACATGCTGCTGTTACAGAATCAGTAGAATGCTAACTCAGTTTGTGTTATTATGGGCGTGAAACATTGATAAAACATTGAGGCATAATGATATAAACATGATAAATTTACAAATTTTCTTGTTGTCTTTTCGGGTAAGGGATATAACCTACATATCTATATCTTATGATCAGACCGTCAGATACCGGTATATGGTAAAATGTCAGGTTTTAATAGACTTTAAGTTAACAGTTCATAAACAATTGTATCCCTGTACAGTACTCATGGTACTACTGGTACTGTGGTTTGTTGTTCTAACGTGGTGCGTAGTCCTTAAGTTGTGCATGTACGATTTCCCTTAATTTTCATAAATATAATTCTCAGCTCGCACATCCGGGTACTGATAATTTTTGCAGTTTTACCTATTCTCGGCTTTGCCGTGATGTCATACTTTTGAAAACATAGAGCTATTATAAAAACAATCTAGTTTCAAGGTAAACAAAGATCGTCAACTTCTTGGTTATTATAATTATTAAAAGTTATAGATGCATAGAGACCAGCGATGACAGCTGATGAGTCACCTTACCTGATTAATTGTGGCAAAATGAGGCATTTTTTGCCATAGGTTCTTTTTTGAAATTGTATTTATTTATCATTTTGCGTTCATTGAACACATAATCTTTGTTTCGAGAATTTAATCTGCTAGATGTACTTTGTAGGGAGTGCCCCTTTAAGCGACATAAGTACTTACATGACAAAAAAGCCTATAAAAAATTGACCGTCACTGCCAGGTTTTTTCTTTCTGGGGGCTCAAACTGGCGTGTTGGTTACTGAGGAAGAGAAACAGCTGTACATTGCAGTATTTAACATTTATATGCACAAATGCAAATTTAAAGCATTTTTGTTGGTATTATATCGACAATGAAATAACCATGTATTTTTGAGACAGGGACTTAAGGGTTAATGAAACATGTAAAAGTTACTTCTCTGTTTACCAACAAGCGTCCTTCTAAGAAGCAATTTAAATCAAATTTTCATCATATAATTTTTTTAATATGAAAGCAGATAACTTTACTGTAGCAAGTTTTTCTATTCCGACCTTGGATAAACAATGAAATAGCTGTACATGGGTGAAAAGTGTCTGATAGATTTTCACTTGCAATTTCAATTGCTCCCACATGTTAGAATGAAAAGGTCTGGTTCTCTAACCCGCCCCTCCCCGCCCACTTTGCCAATTCATACATACTGTCACTTTTGGTATAGTGGCATCTGCCTTGGGAGTAGGGTGAGGGTCAAAGTTTTGAATCCCAGCAGTGGTTAGATCTGATTGGCCGGTTGCTGAACCGACAGCTAGTTAAATAATGGTTAACGTATGCATCTATATAGTCCTGACTGACCAGTGTCTGGTGTTAAAGTATAGAGTTCGGCAGGTAAATGTGCTTTAAGAAAGTGTTACAAAAGTCAGAAATGGTTGGTCCTTTAAGTAGGGGCGATGCTATACTGAAATTTGTTTTCGAAATGATGGAAGGAAGCCAATTGTAGAAGGATTGCATGGCGTCATGTACATGTTATCCCTCTCTCCCTGACCGGCCAGACAGGAACTTTTTGGGATGACTCTTCCTTTCAATGTAAAATAACATTACCGGTAATCAACACCATTCTTAAAGAGCATTCACAGAAATCAGTGCTACATGTTTTCTTAAAACTGTTTATTAAATTTTGTGTACTGGTTTTTATGATATTTTATTAAGAAATGATATTTGATTTATAGTAAAATTTGTATGTAAGACTGTGGATATAGCGAAATCAGGATATAAGGAATATATTTTCTCTGCCCGAGATTCTTTCTTTATTTTACTTTTCTTATGAAAATGTTATATGGATATAACAAACTCCGGATAATGATATGGTACCAATGAGTTTGTTATAAACAAAGTTACCAGTGTATGTCCTTTACTTTTCTATTGATTTAGTGTCCAGTGCCAGTGGTGTTAGGTTAATGTACCAACATGACCAATAATATACTTGATATTTTCTGAAACAGTCTTTATTTAAGTGATGGTCTTATTGCATATTGCTTTAGGTTTCCTTAACTTTGTGTGTTGTCCACAGCTTTTAACCCCCTAAATTCAATATACATGCAGTCACCCTGTACATTTTGGACTTGATGGTATGTTGATTATTAAACAATACTTATTTGCCAATAGTGTGCACTGTTGAAAAAGATCACAATTTTAAAAGTGAAATATTTTTATCATTTTCTGCATTTTAATCAGAAAGGCAGAAATTAATGTCTGGTATTATTAAAGAACTTGGGATTTTCAACAAAATGCTGCAGTTCTGATAGCTGTCATTTTCATTAAAAAACTAGTAGAAAAAAGTGGTCTGTACATTATTCATTGTAACAATTAATCTTATTCTCTTGTTTTAAGAAATGAAGCTGGTCCCTCATTAATCCACAGCCTATTCAAGTTGTTTTATTGCCTTAGGCAGTACTTAAACCTTTGCTTCAATTTCTCCCTTATCAGTATGTTATGTAAGATTACATAACATAGATATGTCAGAGGGGCCATAAAGTACACTATAGTCTCAATTTTGAGCACTGAACCATGGTTTTACTGAGATCTTACTGTAATTAGTTTAGTTTATACTTATAGTTATTCAATATTCAAGGTCAAAATTCAGGCTATACTGAAGAACTATTGGTCAGCGGGACGCTTTATTTTATATTCGCACCATTTGTTCAGTTTTATTGAAATGCATTTAACAGCTGTATTTCATAATCAGTTGATTGAACCATAGTTGGAATTGTAGAATTATTTTTCAGATTGAAAATCATTTTTGGAAGTTTAAAAACTAAACTGAAGAAGTGTTGTTCTATGGGAAATTTTGAGTAAATATCAGATATCAAGTAGTAAAGTCTTTTTTAATGAGTTCCAAGTTAGACACTATGTAAAATATGACAATCTTTTTTTTATTTAAATAACAGTTCAATCATTCAGGCAATTTAAGTCCAGATATGTTTAAGAGTCTCAAAGAATTAGAAATGTCTAGGATTTCACTAAGTACACAAAGTTTAAACACAGAGTATTTTGATTTGAATCTATAAAATGCTGCTCAAGGTTTATAGATCTGTGATATTACATCTGTCATTTAGGGAGTTTAATAATATTAAGACATTTAACAATCAATCACACAAAATAAAAGATTTTACTTCAAAATGATGGCCAGGCAGCCAGAATCAGCCTTCAGCTCGAATAGTCATTAGTTCATACTAATTCATTTTAGCTTAAAAATATTTTATATTTAGCAAACATTACAAGTTTGATAAATTACGTTGCATTAAACAAATCCTAATACACTACATAGACAATCTACTGTAAATCCTGTACATTTTGATTCCTGGGTCAACATATTTGTTAAACATCATAACCATTTTTGCCAAGCAGCTTACGAAAGCTCAATATAGGTGTCCAAATAATGGTTCGGTGTATACATGTGCATGCGTGTGTCCTTGTGAGCGAGCTTGCGTCTGTCTGAATTTAGTTTGACTCGGCTGTAACTTATCCATGGATCAAAGGATTATTAAATTACTTGGCACAAATGTTCAACATCATGAGACGTACTGCCATGCGCAAGAACCAGGTCCCTAAGTCTAAAGTCAAGGTCACACTTAGAGGTTAAAGGTCAAACTCAAGAATGACTGTCCGGGGCATTTCTTCTTCATGCATGAAAGGATTTTGATGTTAATTTTCACAAATGTTCACCATCAAGAGACGGATTGTCATGTGCAAGAACCAGGTCCCTAGGTCTAAGGTCAAGGTCACACTTAGAGGTTAAAGGTCAAACTCAAGAATGACTGTTCGGAGCATTTCTTCTTTATGCATGAAAGGATTTTGATGTTACTTGGCACAAATGTTCACCACCATGAGACTTAGTGTCATGTGCAAGAACCAGGTCCCTAGGTCTAAGGTCAAGGTCACACTTAGAGGTTAAAGGTCAAATTCAAAAATATCTTTGTCCACAGCATTTCCTCTTCATGTATGGAGGGATTTTGATGTTACCTTGCACAAATGTTCACCACCATGAGCTTCCTTTGTTTTTAGAATTTCTTCCCTTTGTTTTACTATAAATAGCTTATATTGTAACATTTTTATTACTTGCCGTAGAGAAAAATCAAGACTACCTTTATGTGGTACAACATGCATGTTACATCCAATATTTTGGTGAATTTTGACCTATCTCTATTTGGTAAGGAGTTAGTCCTTTTGACAGCTGGCAGGGATGACATGTTGCATGTGGGCATCTAGTTTAGTTTTTAGCAATTTGCTTACACTTTTGCCTCTTGTGCAGATCAAAATCATGTAGTCTGATCATAACCTGCACTGTTAACTATTCAGTCAGTAAATTTTCAGTATGTGTATCAGTTATTAGTTGTAAGACTTAAAACAAAATGCAGTTGATAATTTTTCTTCTTAATTTATTGTAGAAAAAAGCGTCATGTACATGCAGTGCTGAGGGAAGTTCAATAGACCAAGATATGAAAACAACAGAAAACAGTCTATCATTGCAATTGTTAACTGAAGGATTCTGTGGTGATCCAGATGGCTGTATCAGTTTAGAAGATGAAGTTCTTTTTTTATTCATCATATTACCTTGGTGATGAGACTTGACATCATATGCATAAAAGTAGATTTTTCAGTTTCAACGGAATAAACAAAACAGGAAAACAAAAGCATCAAATGAAAAGAATTGATAATTGAGGTGAGACAATGGAACACTTGATGTATTGACAACATGCAGTTAACATTAAAGAAGAACTTGGCTGAGTTTACTCATATTTGGAATTCATGTACATTGATTTTTTGAAGATGAAGATAAGGAAAGAACAACAGTAAAATCAGCAAATTGATAGCTCACAAGAAACATCATTTGGCCAGACAACATCCATATTGGATACAATCCCAAGTTGCAGCTGAAGTGATAATGCTACGCTAGCTGTGAATTTTTGTTCTTATAAGAGAAGTCATTGAAACTCTAGAACAGTAGCTGGTGATGAAGAATATAGCATGTGAAATAACCTTAGTAATTTATATGTAATCACAGCATGGTGAATGCAAGCTCAAATATCAAGGTCGCACTTTGATAACAAATGGACGCATGAGAACTTTTTTCAATTTTTTCAGGTTGTAACTTTTTAATGCATCGAGAGATTTTGAATTGATTTGGACAATGCAGAAATGCAGTGCTTTAGCAATTTAATAGAATACTATTTAGTACTGCAGTACATACAGTTTTGGTTACTACAGATCTAGAGTACGACAATGACATTAATAACAATGTTATTGGTTGCTCAGATGAGCAACTTAAATGGAATTCAGTTCTCTTGAAGAATGAATCTTCATTGCAGCTTTCAGTCATAATATTCTTGTGTATGAAAAACAAAAATAAAAAATAGGAAAAACTGAAAGAACAGGACTGTTTATTGTAGTGGCTAATTTTTATTCAGTCACCTTCAAAACAATTTACCAATGTCTCGACCTGCGGAAATGTTTCTATACCCCAGTTGCACAAAGTGTAAGGGGGGTATACTGGATTCAGCTTGACTGTCTGTCCGTCTATCTGTAGACTTACGGAACTCAATCCCTGAAAAACTCTTGGTTAGAATTAAATTATTATTCTCAAAAATGATACATTCCATGCCTTGATGTGCATGGTCCATATTTCTGGTAACTAGGTCAAAGGTCACATTAACGGGCTTTTGATAGTAAAATATTTTGCACTCTATCTCCAAAACCCCTTATCACAAATTAATGATATTTCACAAAGTAATAAATATCATGCCTTGTTGGACTTGGTCAATGTTTTGGGTCACTACGTCAAGGTGACAGGTGTTTAAGATAATTAAATATTGTGCACTCTGATTTTCTTAACCCTCTGGTCAAAATAATGATACACAGAAGAGATAAATAGCATGCCTACAGTTATTGTGCATAGTCCAATTATAAGCATCAAATGTGATATAATTAAGAATACTGTGTCAGTATGGCGTTCAGAGATGGGTTTTTTTGGGGGTATTCATTACCTTCAGTGATAGTTCTATTTTATTATGCTACCTTGAGGTGGGGGTGTGGGGCATTGTTATAGTTGCCGCTTTGACTATGGTGTGTTTATCTATTCTTTTCTCCCTCATTTGTTCGGGACCTATTTCACAGTAACTACTGGCGTGTTCCACTTGATCGATTATTTTTCACAGTTATACAAAGTCTATGAAGCTGTATCCGGCTACCTTACCACTGCCTTCGTTTAAATGCCTTGAGATAAAATCCAAAGTTAAAAGTAATACTTGCCTTAATTCTAGTTTTAGCTAAATGGTAGAGCTGCTATGGGGCAGTAATTGCGTGTTTGCATCAATACAAGAGTCATGGGTTTGATCACTTTAATGCCAAATTAAGGAAGAAGTATCCTTATGGCAAGTAAAATAGGCAGTCCATCTGTAACATGTGCAATGAGTAGGGGTGCGCGATAAGACCGGTATATTGCAATTTCCTTGAGATGCGATACATACCGGTATGGTTACACCCCGTACTGTGGTATTTTCAAGTAAGCGAAAAACTGCAATTTCTCTGTCATTTCTTAGCTGCGTGCTTTTTTTGTCACGGCAATGACAGACAGTAACTAATAACTGTCGGTATATAATTCAATTGTTAACAAATAGAATTTAATGACTTTGCCGAAGGAAGTGTGAATACTTCAAAGTAAATTTTATTTATGAAGTAGTAATGTGTCCCTGTATTTGTTGTTGAATAAAACACAGGAGTTCAAATGCTTAGTAATTTTAAAAAAATGAGTACATAGCACAAGTGATTTTTTTTTTGCATTTGAACGAATAACTATTTTATTTATGAAAAAACTTCCGTTCTAGCGGTGTTCATCGTTTAAAAAACAATGAATTGGAGCACTAATACACAGTAATTAACCATTTTTAACAGCGCATCAGTACGACAGATAATTGTTTATAAGACTATTACAAAGCTGAGAAGGATGATATTTTGATTCTAACATGACCAGATATTTCAAAAGGTTAATAAATGCAAAGTGTTTTCTATGCGAACACTCATTTAACGTCATGCGGTGCAATATGACGTAATGTTTACAGCATATCGGTTCCTGCATTGTTTATGATTTAATATAGCATAATTTTTCAATTCTTTGTACATAGAGACAAAACCATGAATCATTTTAGAATAAACGATGAAATGATGGCACATATTTATTATTACAATTTTTTCTTGCACGTCTATATTCAACTTGTAGCAGTACATCATTGTAACTTGAAAACACAAAATGCAATTGGACAGGTTGTTTACATACGTCTTGCAAATACTTCCTTTTTGGCACCTTGCCGGCCTTTGATAAAAGTACTGTATTTTATCGTAAAATAATAAACAACCTTATTATGTTTATGCCACTTGTGTTAGTATAACTCGTATTCTAAAACGATTGGAAATTTCTCCTATATACACAAAGAAGGATTTGAGCGTGATAAAACTATTAAGTATATCACGCTAGGGGTCCGAACTATTTTTGACTGCTGAAATTACCTCCCTTGTAATTTTCACACGAAATCTACGAGTGTGCCTGTGCTAATACGCTTGGATTGGTATTGTTGTTAATGAATTCACGTGATGTAAAAAAAAATTGCAGTAAAATTTTCTACACTTCCGGTATCGCCAGCAATATCAGACACAACAAAAATAAGACGTATAGCGCTTTTTTGAGAAGTAAAAAAGAACAGCCAAAATTTCACGAAATGCATGGAATGCACGGAAAACTACAACTTTCAAGACAGTGACTTCATGAAAATGCAGCAAATAGTACCCCATCGAACATGTTTTTGTTTAGATTAACGGTTTAGAGTGGAAATAGATTTTATTTTTAAGTGATATACCGGTTATTATATCACTGTGTGTTGGTAGATGCTTCGAAATTAATCACTCAGGCCTTCGTAATTAGATTACTACGCATTTACACACCCCGCAGTGATATACTTACCGGTATATCACTCAAAAGTGAAATCTATTTCCTAAATATATTACCTCGGACCTATATACACTATATGTGTATATAGGTCCATGATATTACTATACGTTTTGCAATTTATCAGGATATGAAAAGTCTGACAAGAGCGATTCCTATAGTAGTTAGTCTCGAGAGCGATTAAGTTGTGAACAAGAATATGGAAATTTTGTACATGGACAAATTAAAGAATCTATGTTAATTGAACCAGAAGCATGGCCATGAATATTCTCAACTGCCGATGTTATAGTTTTATTTTGATAACTGAAATCATATGATCGAGCAGGTTTAATTTAATTAAATGTATATCTACTGGTTATAGATTTTTCATAGTAACATAATAGGGACAGTGGAGGTGCTAAATTATTCTATCTATCACAAGGCCTTCCCCTCGCTCTCCATCTTGTCGGATATGTACCGCTTATTTTATGTTATGATGAAAACGCGGAAGTAATGATCTAACAGGCTGGTGGTAGTTATACTTTGTTTTTGAAAATAAGAAACAAAAAAAAAACGATCTTAATCGGACCACATTATAAACTTAACATCTATAATTATACTCGCGATTTTTAATAGTTTGAACGGATAGGCATAATTTTACAAAAAATTAAAACAGTGAAGAAAAACACATGTGGCGCATGCGCATTTGCTACCCCGGAAAAAAACGGCGAAAAACGGAGGAACTCGCTTTTCACGCATGCGCATTTGATACTCCGGTAAAAAAAACGGGAAAAAACGCAGGAACTCGCTTTTCACGCATGTGCAGTGCAACCAGCCGTTTTTTTTTCACGGGGCGGGCAGAAAAACGCGTTTTTTTAAACGGTGCGAGCCGAAAAACGCCCCGTTCGGTAAACGGGCGAAAAACGGGCGCTGCTCGCGTTTTCCTGCCGAAAAACGGAACAAAAACGTGAGCGCCACTGTATAACTTAAATGTCTACTCCGACAATAAAACACCATGTTCCTGACCATAGCTTAACGTCACTGTGTTTAGATAATTTAATATCCTTCTAAGCTCAAACATTTTTATTATAATTTTGATTTCATGTTGCTGCATGTATGATGAATCTTCACGCTTTGGATAGTTTGTGAAATGCAGTTATTTTGCATTGTAACTTGCTCGGTATTAAAGGATAATTCTAGTCCATACAGGTTGGAGAAGTTGAATAAATGGAGAAAAGAAACGCTTTAAGCATTTTGCGTATGTTACGAAAAGTCTACAATACGCATTATTCCAGTGTTCCATAGTAAAGGTAGTCTTTACACATACACGAGAACATATAATACATCCGAGACTATAATATCTACAAAACCTTATGCTTATTACAAAAGTCGCCATAAACATAAATATAAATATGCATACAAGTTATAAAAGTCTTCTGATTGATCAAGATTTATTGAATAAAATATAAATCGATTTATATCTAAGCTGCAATATCGACATTTCTCTATAACAAACCTCTTAGAACTAAGTTTCGGAATAGTGACAAAACGAAACTTTCACTAAGTTTAAAGCACACACCAGAAAGTGACTTCATTGCTAATTACATAGTTTTATCCACCGTGAATATTAAAAACAAACCATCACTGGGATCACTGGGATTACATTTCTTACTCCACCTGATATTGTTAATTAGGCATTTTTTTCAGTTGTTTTGAATTACAAATGTAGTTTTAGGGGTACAGCTTCATTGGTATGTTTCACGTTACTTGCTTGCTTCATGTTTTCCATAATCTAAGATACTTTAGAAAGTATATGTCGTATAAAAATTCTTATCATTTTAATTAACAATTAACGGATTAATAAACAAATAAACGTTGCACTAAGTTAAATATGGAAAACTAGAATTGTGTCCAAAGGACACGGATGCCCCCACTGTGCAGATGTGCTCATAAACAAGAGCAAGCATATCTGTATGTAAGATTTTTATGTGGAACTTTTTCATTCCACTGTTTCATTTCTGTACATATACCTAAAATGATCTACAGGTAACCTTATGTACATGTTAAATTAAATTACAAATGTAAAATTTATATGTTCAATTATTTATATGGTATATAGTGAAAAAATCAACAAAGGGCCATAATTCTGTTAAATTTGGTCGCAACAAATTTATATGGTATATAGTGAAAAAAATCAACAAAGGGCCATAATTCTGTTAAATTTGGTCGCAACAAAAATTTCTTCCTTTACTACCATCTACACATTAAAGCTGTTCATCCCTG
Source organism: Saxidomus purpurata (assembly GCA_022818135.1). Taxonomy (NCBI): domain Eukaryota; kingdom Metazoa; phylum Mollusca; class Bivalvia; order Venerida; family Veneridae; genus Saxidomus; species Saxidomus purpurata. Next base: position 19,107,921 of record JAFMSR010000017.1, read on the forward strand.
GAAGTTTAAGCAAAATCTGCCATCCGGTTTAAGAGGAGTTGCGTTCACAAAATTTCTATATGGTATATAGTGAAAAACTTAACAAAGGGCCATAATTCTGTTAAATTTGGTCGCAACAAAAATTCCTTCCTTTACTACCATCTACACATTAAGGTTGTTCATCCCTGGAAGTTTAAGCAAAATCTGCCAACCAGTTTAAGAGGAGTTGCGTTCACAAAATTTCTATATGGTATATAGTGAAAAAATCAACAAAGGGCCATAATTCTGTTAAATTTGGCCGCAGCAAAAATTCCTTCCTTTACTGCCATCTACACATTAAGGTTGTTCATCCCTGGAAGTTTAAGCAAAATCTGCCATCCGGTTTAAGAGGAGTTGCGTTCACAAAATTTCTACATAGTATATAGTGAAAAAATCAACAAAGGGCCATAATTCTGTTAAATTTGGTCGCAGCAAAAATTCCTTTCTTTACTACCATCTACACATTAAGGTTGTTCATCCCTGGAAGTTTAAGCAAAATCTGCCATCCGGTTTAAGAGGAGTTGCGTTCACAAGATATATAGTGAAAAAATCAACAAAGGGCCATAATTCTGTTAAATTTGGTCGCCGCGAAAATTCCTTCCTTTACTACCATCTACACATTAAGGTTGTTCATCCCTGGAAGTTTAAGCAAAATCTGCCATCCGGTTTAAGAGGAGTTGCGTTCACAAGATTTCGGGACGTACGGACGGACGGACGGACGGACTGACGGACTGACAGACTGACGGACTGACGGACTGACGGACTGACGGACGGACGGACAAGTGCAACGCTATATGCACCCCACTTTGTGGGGGGCATAAAAAACTGGACAAGCTGTATTAAAGAACTACAAATACTTTTATTTGATCTCGTCAATGTCTCTAAAATACGATTATCAGATTATATAAAAAGTATAAAATGCATATAGTGTCAGTTTATATACATGTACTACGGAATCTCCTGTAGGGACAAAACATAAACAACATGCTTTGACCCAACTGGATATAATGTGTCTGAACAATGTGCACAAAATGTCAACAAGATTTAATGTTTACTGTTGAAGCCAAAACACGTAGAGGGTGGCATGAGCAAAAGTAGAAATCGTGTTGTACAAGATTGCGACTTCGCCATCTGCTCTGAATGTGTATAGATTTATGAACAATCTCTGTTTATGATCATTTATGTACATCCCAGTATGTATTATAACGTTTCCTCAATCAATTATCGAACTTTAATTGCAGAGTTACAGTTCCTCAATCTTCATATCGCTGTCCCTGGTTCACCACTTACACTGGTATATATGTGTTCATCCACTTCAATGAAAAAAAAAGAATAAAATGAAACTTTCACTTACGCTTACATACGTTATGTGCTATATATAAATGCAAAATAGTTCTGAGTCTAACGCTTATTGTCACATTGTTTATATGCGATGTTATTCAAAATAAAAATAGTTTTGAAGTTGAAGAAAAGCTATCATTAAATGCGATGACACATGTTGACACACTTATTCTACCCCTTGGCTCAAAAAAGAACAAGTAGGATAGAACACTACAGCTCGTTGCTACACGCTGATGGTTGCCGTTACTTCTCGGATCATATGCAAGAATTGTCAAGAAAATTTCAGCAAATAAAGTATCTAAACACAACATGCCAGCAATATGCTTAACTAAGCTTGAGACATCACTCATTTAAAATTTTCCCAGATTTTCAGTCGGTGATAGCTAGGAAATCTGTATGAATAACTGAAAGAAAAATCGAGGATATGCAAAACTAGGCTTTAAGCGAGTACTAAACACTTCTGTAATGGTTAACTTTATTCCGACCAGTACTTGACGACTATAGTGTCACCATAAACTTCGTATCTGCGGCTTTAATAACTAGACTGTGATATTGATTTAATATACATGGAAACAACTATCCTACATACCATTTCTAGATTGGACTGCCTCGTAAACACTAGTAGCATTGTCATCTGATCTCAATCCTTGATCTGCATAAGATGGAATATATTTTACTTAGTTTTTCAACCTTTTACTTAAAAGAATCTCAAAACGCTTGTAGATGTGTAGATGTTTAAAAGTTTGTATTGTCTTACATCTTTCAAACGTACGCTATGTTTTGGGACATTTAGGAAATAACATTTCGTTTTATTACATTTATGTTTTACTGCAACTGGAAAATCACAGAATAATATTCAAATATGATTGGTTTGCAATATTTTAATTGACGAAGTAACTGCCCTCACCGCGCAAATACTCCAAAATTTAGAGTTCTCATTAATATGAATGATTGGTTAAATACGCCCGCTTATGCACTAGTCACTATGGCACTAAAGAACCCTATGGTACTGTAACATTATTTAGTACTGTAAAATTCTGTAGCACTCAATACTTGTGATTAGTACTGTTGTATTCCATAATAATTATCTTGATTTAATATGTAGTATTCTAAATTATTGTTACAGTAATGCCGTACATGTATAAAGTAAATATTTTATATTTAAGAATTTTTCTGAAGTTATTAACAGCGGCCCATTGTGTTTTATTTTTAGTAAAAGCAGCTCCGGAACACTTTCCTGTTGTTGTTTTTTTCTTGAAAGGTGAACAATGTAAAAACTCCGACATATAGTTTCTGAGTAAAACTTGTCCTTTTGTAACATGAGACGGGACAAGACAACGTGCGTGATTCCTATATAGTCCCCACTTTACTATGTAAAGGCTTTGTTTCAAACTTTTGAAGGCTTCGCTCGCACGTGACACAACAGTATCGATATATAAATATTTTCTTCAGTTATGTCCCCTGTATGATCGGTTTAGAAAGAAATGTGTGGCCTGGAAAAGAAGTTGTGTGGCAGAAATGAGAAGTACAAAAAGGAAGCCACCTTCATTGCTGTAACTAGGATGAAGATGTTGATCGTTAAAGAAGGAGAGAGAAAGAAAGAAAGCCTAGTGGTCGATCTGAATCATGGCAGATTCGCATTCAGGCTGATTGCGTCATACGAAAGACGTACAATATGGCAATATTGCCGTTGCTTTGCACTAAACAGTAAACCGTAGTACACAATAGACAAGTATGGATTTTTGTTTCTTGATGAGTATCGTTATTCACTATTTTACAAAAGTGTTTATAACATGTATCTTATAAACATGCTTTTCAGCTTATTCTGTTTAAATCTTAATAGTCCTAGAAGAGTTTAAAAACTGCAATGTATTACCATAAAGTAGTACTTTTTGAAAATATTCGATAGCTTAATCGATTGAATATATATTAATAGTAACAACATTTACTATATTGCTATAACCAAAGGGAATTGAAACAGTATCAGTTATCTCTTGCTACTGTTCAACTTTTTTTAGATTACAGAAATTTAAAAGACGGTATTCGAAGACAAAACCTGAATTAAATCACACATTAGAATAGACCTATACCTGAATCAAGGCCAATCACCCCTGGACCAGTTTTTACATACAGCACATCTTCATTTGGTCTGTTGTCGTTCACCGTACTGCTAAAATATAATACAATGTTAATAACAGCAAATTAGTTTAATTCATATTAAATTTCTGCAGATGTGTTTAGTTACAAAATGTAATAAACAATTTCAGGACTTTCCGAACCAACTACACTTTGAAAGCTTTACAAGACCTAATGCTAAACCGACGTTTTTCAGGACTTTCTGACCAACAATTTACTGAATATTTCGCCAGAAACTTTTATCTCCTCTACCTTAAATGACTCAGCGAGTCAAACTTTAATCACGTTATTTCTCAATATGGTCTATGCTTATATGTGTTATTTTCATCGATATGAAAATGCCCACTAATGTCCAGTGGCAATCGTCTTAAAATAATGTAGAAAGTCCTGTCATTTTCCTCATACTGTTATACAGCTAACACAGTTACATGGCCAGTCGTGTTGGAACAAAAGTGGGGAATAAGTACATGTTACATGTACACCTTTGTTACAACATCCAATGTAACAAAGGACAATACATAATTGCATAAGTGCCCATTGAAACATTTGCTACCCCGCTACACATCGTGCGAATGTAATATTGACATCTTATATTTTTATACTACATTTTCTTATCACAATAACAATTAATTATTTTGTGCTTCTTTATCGTAAAGAAAGATGTCACTGGCCGATGATATATAGATGGAGAACGAGAAAAATGTATTGAAATGACGACCGAATGAGTGATAAAAGAAAAGCACGTCTGTTAAAAATGAGTAGTCAATTTGTTTAATACTTATATTTTTGTGCCCTTTAAATGCAAATTAATAATTGTCACTATACAGTGAACTAATCCCTTTCTCATATCGATTAAAGGTTCATCGGTCACTCTTGAAAAACATTTTTTAAAGATTTCTGTCAAAAACATACCTGTTCTGTCTGCGTCTTATGTAGAACACTATCGTGAAAATACCAATAATGATAACAAATGCAATCGTTCCTGATCCACCTAATATCGCTGCCATAATATTTGCATCTAAATGAAAATAGTTTTTCTACCAAGTCAAGAACCAAAGTGATTTATTGGGGAAATTATATAACAGACTGAGTACATGTATAACTAAAATAAGTTCAGGTAAAACTGATTAGTAGTCACTTTATTGTCCATAAACAGAAATATTTGAAAACATTGTAGATAAATTTGTTATCAAAATGTTACCTAACATTCGAAACTCAATTTAAGAGTATTCATTCACTGAATGTTTAGTACTAGGACTATATGTAAGTTCTTATTAATAATTATCGTTCTTATCAATAAGTATAAAATGATAACACCAGAATGACAGTTTTCTTATAAGGGCATATATTAATTGAACCAAATATCGGTTACAATACTTTGGCAACTGTTGAAAATGTCAAAGCTATAAGAACATTATTTTCACATTTTTCTCCTAAATAACCTGGTTTGCAACCATGGTTACATCGACCTTGCTTCTTGTCGCAAACCTCATACTCACAGTTAATAGAACAGTTATATGAATAATCTGGACCATTTTCGCCATCATCGCACTCTGAAAAAGTAACACATTTTACAAAACTGAATGTTTAAGTATTTAAACAATTATTAATGATGTAATTCAAAAGTACTGCTTTGATTTCATCATAACGCTGTGGTAACGATTTCACTAAGGATGTACGATATTTTCTATAAATCAGATATAAGTAGAAAGATTCGACTTTTTGACTATAAATGTTTTCAATGCATTAAATTATGAAAATGTAGACCTGCATTAAATTACAATGTAAAGGCCGTATTTTTTTACAAAATATTTATATTATATATTCAATGTATTTATACATGTTCAGACCTCTACCTTTTGATAAATATAGGGAAGCAATGTTTCCTTAAAGGGGCATTCCTTACATCTAGCAGAATATATTCCCTAACCAGAAATAATGTTTGCATTGAATGTAAAATGATAAATCAATACTATCTTAAAGAACAGCTTATAACGAAAAAAAAAATCATTTTTCCACAAATACATGTAATCAACATAGAGGCCTTCTGTTTCAAATTGCTATCCACCCATCAATTGTACAACAACAACTTTACATAGAGTGTCGCATGTTTTACGTTAATACAGCACATTTTGAAACTCAGATTTTACCGAAAATGACTGGAATTTATAGCATAAACTTTTAGGTTAAGTAAAACATGTACTTGCAAATTTTCTGTTATTCAAGATTTGAAGTAATTTAATTTTACATCAGTTGTAGGGGTGTTTTTTTTTAAATCAGGTTTTGCTTATATAGAATAACATAAAGAGAATCAGCCAAGACCAAGTTATGTTTCTCATATACTAGTACTTGAGAGTTTAAGCTGCTCGCTCTCAGATTTTGGTAAATAAGTTAAGTTCTTAAAATTGTATGAAAATAACATTTTTTAGAACATAAAGTCATATAAAAAGGTTCCAGTATAAACTCCAGTATAAAGTTTATCTGTATATTTGAAATAATACGCTACATAATTATACAGCTTTTAGTTTAAACATTATTTATTCGTTTATCAAAGCATGAACAAATACAATACATTTATAAAAAGCTATACAGCTTATATGAATTTAGTTGAATCTCATTCAAAACGATTTTGAAATTCCAATATAAACATATACTAGTGTAACGGTGTCGTAAAACCAACATTTTCAGTTGATTTCTACAAATTTCTACCTAGATTGTTGCTTATACTTTGATTCTAGCCTTTAGTTTTATATTTATGTATTAATTTAGTATGTTGTTGTTTTTTTTAACTGAGAGCGAGCAGCTTTAAGTTGTCGACTTTACGGATATGCTGAACATAGATGTAGCATTATTGCCAAGTTCAAGATCATCAATAGTCAATTACGAAGTTGCATCCGCCTAGCAGTTGTCAGATAATTGCTGACACGGTAGTTATTAATTCCAGTTGCCAAAATACGTTTCATGATTATATAGTATAGCAGTATTTTAACTGTTCCTGGAGACTAGTATCAATTAAAAAGTAACAAGCTCAGTTATAGATATACCAATTTGAAGTTTATTGACAGTAGATATTGAAAGCATATATAGTTATATTTTGAATAGTTTGACTGTTTATTCTGTAATAGCTATTGGAACAAGTATGGACATACGTGCACTAATCTAACATAGCTTTATAGATTCAGTGCTTGTACATGGTTTGTATAATATGATTATATTCTTTTATATACTTTTAAATTACCCCTTTTACAGTACCTACTTCCGCGAGATCTCGATAAACAATTCACGATACACGCAGCGTAAACGATTCTCGTTTCCCGTTTGATAAAATCCGTGTAGCTAATCATGGAAACGTGCAGCCAATCAAAAATGCCCGATAGATGGTTTATTCTGGCTTAATATAACAAGAGATGTCCCTCACAAGTGACGAATGCCCCCGAAAGAGGTGCCTCAGTCTGTGTCCTCTCCATGTGCTCAATACATGTGCTATGTCATTTTAAAATCCTTCCATGCATGACAGAGTTACCATGCATACAGTATTCCATTACTTTAAACACTAAGTATGACCTTGACCTTTGAGCTAGGGACTTGGGTCTTGCACGCAACACATCTGCTTGATGTGCTAGACATTTGTGCCAAGTAATTTTAAAATCCTTCGAAGCATGATAAAGTTATAGTCCGGACACAAATGTATGCATATATACAGGATTCCATTACCTATAAACTCTAAGTGTGACCTTGACCTTTGTGGTAGGGATGTTGGTCTTGCACCCGACATGTCGTCTTGATGTACTAAACATTTTGTGCCAAATTATTTTAAAATCCTTCAATGCATGATAAAGTTACAGTCCAGACACGAATGTGTGCATATATGCATATATAGAGGAATCCATTACCTTCAAACTCTAAGTGTGACCTTGACCTTTGAGCTAGGGACAAGGGTCTTGCACGCCACACGTCGTCTTGATGTGCTAGACATTTGTGCCACGTTATTTTAAAATCCTTCAATGCATGACAAAGTTACAGTCCGGACACGAATGTGTGCATATATAGAGGAATCCATTACCTTCAAACTCTAAGTATGACCTTGACCTTTGAGCTAGGGACGTGGGTCTTGCACGCGACACGTCGTCTTGATGTGCTAGACATTTGTGCCACGTTATTTTAAAATCCTTCAATGCATGACAAAGTTACAGTCCGGACACGAATGTGTGCATATATGCATATATAGAGGAATCCATTACCTTCAAACTCTAAGTATGACCTTGACCTTTGAGCTAGGGACGTGGGTCTTGCACGCGACACGTCGTCATAATGAGCTAGACATTTGTGCCACGTTATTTTAAAATCCTTCAATGCATGACAAAGTTACAGTCCGGACACGAATGTGTGCATATATGCATATATAGAGGAATCCATTACCTTCAAACTCTAAGTATGACCTTGACCTTTGAGCTAGGGACGTGGGTCTTGCACGCGACACGTCGTCTTAATGTGCTAGACATTTGTGCCACGTTATTTTAAAATCCTTCAATGCATGACAAAGTTAAAGTCCGGACACGAATGTGTGCATATATGCATATATAGAGGAATCCATTACCTTCAAACTCTAAGTATGACCTTGACCTTTGAGCTAGGGACGTGGGTCTTGCACGCGACACGTCGTCTTGATGTGCTAGACATTTGTGCCAAGTTATTTTAAAATCCTTCAATGCATGACAAAGTTACAGTCCGGATACGAATGTGTGCATATATAGAGGATTCCATAACCTTCATACTCCAAGTGTGACCTTGACCTTTAAGGTAGGGATGTGGGTCTTGCACGCGACACGTCGTCTTGATGTGCTAGTCTTGTGTGCCAAGTTATTTTAAAATCCTTCCATGCATGACGGAGTTACGGTCCGGACACGAATTAGTAAGTGGGGACGCACAGACGGACGGACGGACGGACAGACGGACAGTGCAATTTTAATATGCCGCCCGTCGGGGGCATAATTATTGCCAGATTATGTATTTGTTGAATATGGAAAGTGTTTAGAGCATTGAATTCTAGTCGAAATTGAATGTGCGTGAAATTGTCGATTACTTACGAGAATTAACAGCTGCCTTAATACATGTACTAATTTTATAACAGGATCAATTTTAAACAGGATCAATTTTAAACAGCACATTCCACATATATCCGCGAACACTTTCGGTCTGCAAATAGGCCCGCATACTTCAGCACAATTAACACTAACGGAAGCTGCAAAGATGGTGGCAGAAATAATTGAACTGATGAAGTTTGGTCGTTTGATGTAAATATGTGTTAAGGTAAGCATAGATTTTGTGTGAATGTTTTTACATCAATAAAACAAAATATCATTGAAATGGCGCTAGACGTCTTAAGGGTTGAGTTTAAAATGGAACTATTAAATATACAGATCATTAAAAAGGTATAAAAATAGATCTGTATTCATAAGATGTGTTAGCAAAAGGAGTAAACTGTCACTCCGTAGTATTTAATTAGCCATCCCCTGCAGAGACCACCTGTGAACAAATCCCTCTCTTGCTTTTTCCACTGAGTGGCTTGTGTTGACAAGTTTGCTTTCCATTTAGTGCAGAAGAGAACCAACAGGGTTTTTATGATACAGTTACAGCCAGTTCGGCGACCTACACTAACTTACTGATAATTAGTTTTCTTTCCATTTTGCCTAAAACTTTCGAGAATTTTACATTAAATACTGTTAAACATAAATCAAATGGTCTTTACGACATCGAAATCTTATTTCACGATTTGATGTATATCACGATATACCGTCAGTTGGATCACGATACAATTCTTTTCGATATGATGCAATTATCACGTGTATGTTTTGTACTTAACTCTTGATCTGCTAAACTTGCAAAAATGGACAAACCATCTTCCAGTTTGATCAGTACCTTTTACTTTCAAAGGGTCTGCACAAACTATTTACTGGCTGATTAAATATCATATTTGATACAAGGAGCAGACACTGTTTACATGCACTCTTTCAGAGGAAAATACCTGTAGCGGGCGTATGCATGATGATTGTGAGGCGAATTTGTGGCATATATATTTTTCTTGTTTTGAGAATAACATTCGGAACACTATTAATCAAAGCGATGAAGACGCTGGATTTGTTTGTGTAATCAAAATATTTGTGCGGACCGACATAGTAATAATGCGTATCTAAAATGCCACATTATACATTTATAGAACGGAAATGGTTGATACCAGGAAGTGACGATGTTCAAATGTTTTTCTGCAGTCATTGATGGCTCAGAGAAGAATGTATTTTTAACAAAATAGTTCATTTGATGCGTTTCAAGATAACGAGGCCTACAGTCGAAAACAGGGTAAATTGCCTTCTACTTAAAACAATCACCACCTATTAAATATAACAAATCGTTTAAACAGTGGCATTAACTTATCCTAACACTTGTTTTTTGCTAAAGATGCTCACGCGTATTTTTAATACATGTAGGAACGCAGACTAGCTCGCGCCAGGTCCACAAAATAAACATATCAGCAATAAGAAAAGTTATAATTACGTCCCTTGCTGCGCATTGAATAAAATTTATTAATGGATGGATATATTGGTAAAAAGAGAATGTGTAAACATGCGCGTAAATATTTCTGGCTGCTCGAAATATTTCATCTTTAAAAAATCAGGTTTAGACATTTTGTTTTCACTGAAATTCCAAAACATATGTTTTCTTTCAACACAAGGTTTAAGAAATGGCCGGCGAGTTAAGAAATCGGAACTATTTCTATACACCGTTTCAATTATTCGGTAATTTGAATTATCTGCCCTTTGATGACGTCATGCGCGGATAATGGCGCAAGCGTGATTGTTGACCACTGCATATATTATTTCATCGAAGGAACGCTAGATCTAGGTATTTTTGTAGCTTTTACAGCTTGAAACTGTAGACATATACCGTATAAAGATAACTTAAATGAAATAATAGTGGAATAATAGTGGAATGACGAAGACAGGTGACTCAAATGTTTGCGCGATTTAACCACAGGTGGCCGGCGCGGGGTTTGGACCCCCATCCCCCAGAGGCCTGAATGGTTTTTGTATAAACTCCGTACAATCCCGTTTTGAAAACATATCTTTTAATTTACAAATTTGTCTCTCTTTTCTTTCTCATAAAGTAAATACTAGTTACTTTATATAATATTTTAGTATATTTTTCATGTTACTTGATATTTATTAAAAGATTTGTTTGCAAAACGAAATTGTACGGAGTTTATACAAGTCCTTCCGGGTCACCGCTGTCATCATGGCCGCGTAGTATTCAACTTGATCAGGATTGTAAACAAGTGACACTTAGTACGTTGTATACCTAAGTGATGTTAAATTCGTCGATGGTAAGTATTTACGTCGGTAAACACACGGCCTTGTTGATTTAACCGGAAGCTTTTTTATACTTCAAGTTTTTATCGACTGGTGATATCACTGCGGATGAACGACCACCGGATATTGGGGCAAAAGTGAGCACAGATAATTAGTTTTCGCGAGTAACGTATCACAACTGGGGTAAGTTGAAACCCGATTTTCACTCTGATGCATATCATATATTGTCTTTTTGTGTGTTTTCAGATACTTTAATGACTGTCCAAGCCGAATGTATGCTCGTTGTGCAACATATATATGTTGAAATGTTGAAAATGTCCAAAACAAATAGTGTGCTCACTCGAAAAATCTCGACCGTTGGCAAAGTATGCCGTTTCATTTGATAAATCATTTACATATTAATAATCTGACTACGGCATATCGTTTGCCTAACGACAACATATTAATGGTTAAAATTTCATCATTTAAGACGAAAGTATAGCGGAGATACGGTTCTCGAAACATTTTAATTACTGTACTGGGTATTGGTTAAACGTGTACTGAGTATTGACGGAGTGAGCGAATCACTGTACTGAGTATTGCATCAAGAAATGAGTAAACAATTAAAAATTTGAAACTGGAAATGTATTTATTTGTTATCAGTTGAAGGTATGAATTCAGGAAGTGTGATGTTTTGCACAAGTCATATTAAACGTTGATAATTTATACTATAAAAGTGTATTATAAAGTGTTTTGTCTGGCGTTTTGAGTATTAGACACACATTAGACACACATGTACAATTATATTTATATTTTTTAATTTTCACCAAATAATCAACAATATCGCGTGTAAATGGATAATGCTGTGCAGTACTGCACTAAACATTCAATGACTCGGAGTTGAAGTGACTTTGAATGTTATCTACAACTACTAAACATTTGTCTAAAATACGTATAAGTTGTAAGATAAAATGCAGTGTTTTGTTCTAGTTAATGCAAAATAGCGGAACTCTCTGCCACAATTCCAGTGTGTGTATGTGTGTGTGTGTGTGTGCGTGCGTGTGTGCGTGTGTGCTTGCGTGCGTGTGTGCGTGCGTGTGAGTGTGCGTGCTTGTGAGTGTGCGTGCTTGTGAGTGTTGTATAGTAACACAATAAAAAAACATTTTTTTACGAATTATCATAAAAGCATTACTGCAACATTCGTTTTTATCGAAATGTTAATACCTATCGATAAAAATGAATTACACGATGCTTCGAAAAAATGGTCCGTTAATTCCTACTATTATCTAAACAATTACGTCAGATTTCAGATGATATGGACCATCCTTCCGCTTTGGCTATGTTCGATGTATACAAGGGCAATCAACGTGAAGATATACTAAGCAAGTTTAAACGCTTGCCCGTGATGTGAATATTTAGTTTTCCGGGATGTGTAAATTCAAATCATTTTGTAGAAATAGAATTGATTTTGGATATGCAAGATGTCATACTGTACCTTAAATTGGTTTGATCTAAAACATTTTAAAATAAATTTAAAGAGGTATATCAACTAGCATAGAATATTGCAAAAATAAGGTTTTTTCTATGAGTTTACCCACTGACCTAGTTTTGGACCACAGATGACCCATATGCATACTCAATCTAGAGTTCACCAAGACTGTACATAATTCCGACTAAGGATCATGAAGATTCAATGAAAAATGAAACATCTATTGTATACACAAGGGTTTTCATTGATTTGATCCAGTGACCTAATTTTTGACCCAACTTGACTCATATTAGTACTCGACCTAAAGTTCATAAAACAATCATACTAACCAAGTTTATGGAGATCGAATAAAAAATGAGACATTTATTGCCTCATGACCCATATTCGAATCGACCTTGATTACATAAAGGTAGTCATACTGATCAAGTTCCCCGAAGCTTCAGTGAAAAATGCAGTATCATTTGCATACACAAGGTAAAATGTGCACAGGCGACACGCAGACGACAGAAAGACATAAAGACGACGGACACCATAAGATCACAATTACCAACCTTGGGTACTTCATGTTGTGTTGAGCTAATAAAACGCTTTAAAAAGCAGCAGAATATTTATATTACTCACTTTTAATGCCCAATACTCAGTACACGTAGGATCAATACTCCGGTACACCAGAAATCAAAACAAACAATACCCAGTACACTAACTTTAGTTATATATGTATCAATATTTTGGCCCTGAAATAACGTTTGTGGACAAGATCTTGGACACTTATGCCTGGTACTTGCCCAAATGAATTGCTCGATTCAGATTATTCAAATCTAAGCACATTTGCGAAATAAAACGGTAAACATTACCAACGGTCGAACTTTTCAAATGAGCAGGCGATCTTGTTTTTGGTGACTGAACATATTAACCGACATTATTTACAGCTCGGGTATACAATGGACTAAGATAGTCATCGAAGTATCCAAAAACACAAAAAGAAACACAAGATAATGTTAATATGTTCAATTACCAAAAACAGGAGCGCCTGCTCACTTGAAAAGTTCGACCGTTGCTAATGTTTACCGTTTTATTTCGCGAATGTGCCTAGATTTGAATACTCTGAATCGAGCAGTTTATTTGGGCAAGTACCAGACATAAGCGTTCAAGATCTTATCAACAAACGTTATTTCAGGGCCAAAATATTGATACATATATAACTAAAGTTAGTGTACTGGGTATTGTTTATT
>JAFMSR010000017.1:19121979-19206753 GCA_022818135.1 Saxidomus purpurata
TTGCTCACATCTTTTTCTTTGGTAACCTGATTTGCACCCTCCAATACACTGACCATCAACATTACTACATCTACTACGGTATCTACAGTTTACAGAACATGTATCCTTACAGTCTTGACCAAACTTCCCATTATCACACTCTGTAATGATAACATATTTGATAGATTAAACATTAAATTAGTTTTGTAAAAAATTAAGACGGAGTTTTAATACTATGTAAGAGAATTTATGAAACGAAAAAAGAAAACTCTAATACACTATGCTTATACATTTATAAGTTTCTACATTCATTTACTGATACAAGCATTGTTTCCATATTATTGATTGAACATTAAATGTGATTGCGCAAAACGATTGTTATCGGGACTTCATGCTTTGGATACATTTACATAAACAACATAAAACTGTCAGGCAAATACCGTATACACATGTACGGGGATAATCGTATACATGTTTGGGACTCTTAGTTTAGATTTGTTAACGCGCAGTTGGGTAATTTAGTCAACGATAATAAGACTGAACTGACCGACAAAAATATAAATATACAATGATAATCGTGTACATCCTTCACCTTTAATTGTTCGCATTAATAACCAGGTTTGCAAGCACTTAAACACTGTGCTTATATAAGTTTTTTAATTTATTTACTGCAAGCGGTAATTTTCAGGGCTTCATGCTAGTGGTACATCCAGGGGGTTCTTAGTTTAGATTTGTTAACACGCATTTGGCTTAACGATAAAAAAACAGTTGGTTGCTGTATTGTGCCGCACGACAAAGAAAACTGGTATACAAAAACTGCAAAAGTGTGTCACAGTACTATATTGCATATAGAATGACATCAAATAATAATAGAAAGGCGTCATAGGATGATGATAGGTTTTCGTGGATTTCAAAATACTTTGCTTACATCGTTTTCCTTGGTAACCTGATTCGCATCCTCCAACACATTGACCATCAACATTGCTACATATAATATGGTATCTACAGTTTACAGAACATGTTTTCTAACAGTCTTGACCAAACCTCCCTTTATCACACTCTGACATTATAACATTTTTGTAGATAAAACATTAAATCAGTGTTGTAAAATGATAATATTGTGTTATTAAAGGTCTAGTATTAAGACCAAATCGAATTTTCTTTTAAATCTAGAATTGTAACAGGGAAATACAGTTTGAAACCGACTTCCAAAACTTTACAGTAGCCGTGGAGTATTTCCCTGTTTGAAATACTGCTACAGAAAAACGAGAGAATGTTTTTTGTATTTCCTTAGACTGACCTGGGTGGTCTTTTTGTCCTTCTTTCACATTATGGCATGTTGTAAACAGTCAGAGATATACGTTGCACATCATTGGAAGTAAAGTTCTTTCAACTATAATTCGAAAAATGCATGCTTATTCATGTAAAACCTATTTACAGCCTCTCTCTAGGAGACTTCTGGAAAATTACAAAGATATTTGAAAACTGGAAAACCTACTTTCATTTTTGTACATGTAATGGCGAAATATAATAATTATGTTTTGTTAAACTCAAATTTTCAACACATTATCCGAAGCAATATGTCATATTTTATCTTCTGAGAAGGCGCTCGTTACATTTCAAAATTTAAAAGTAAATTCGATTGGTCTTAGTATTGGACCTTTAAAACTGCAGTAGACATTCATATCAGGGTTACATGTTTTTTTAAATATTCACATGGACAAAACTTATTGACTTTCATAAATGTAAACTCTCGGACGACAGTTGCTGGTTTCAGAGTAATATCTCGTTTTAATTTGATCGAGTGGGCACCAAAAGTGAAAGTAACTACTGTTCACGAGAGAAATCAACGTGATAATACATCATTATAAAAGTATGTACCATAATTTGTTCCTGATAATTTTATGTTTACAACTCTACTTTTGTCAAGTCTGTTTCAACAAAATTAAAAAAATCTGTCAGTTTATCGGGACATAATCCACTATTATATTTTGAAATATCGGAAAACATAAAATAAACGACAATGACCTTTTGCACCTTTTATGTGTATCAGCGGGTTCTCCGGTTAGGTGTAAAACGCGAGCTTTGCCAACTAAAATTGCAATGGTTAGTCTAATGTGTTTAATATTTTTCATCATTGAAATAATAAAATCGGTGTAAATACACCAATCTGTTATCACAATATTCTTTCTCACATATGCTGACAGCAGGAAATAAAATATATTTAATATAATACAGCATAAGATTAGTTTTCCAGAGTTTTTAACTTACTTTGCTCAAACCACCCTCCTCGACAGCCAGGCTTGCAATTTCAACAAAATTAACCTTTACATTGCTACTTTTGCTATTATTTTAACAGTTTATGGGGCAAATATTCTTATAGTCTCGACCAAACCTTCCATCATCATTTTGTAAAATACTTAAACGGTGTTATAATACTTTAACAGAAAATTAAATGAAATATTAAAGGAAACTCTAATACAATATGTTCGTATTAGTTTCTTTATATATAGGGTGTCAAGAATAACCTTTGTTTAAACTTTCCGTGATTATTGTCCATACTTATTGCAAATATTTGTAGTCAATGATACATAGAATCAGTTTTGTAAAATCATGATAGTAAGCTATTTATCTAAACGTTGTTGTAGATTATTATTACAGATATGAAAATGATGCCCAAAACTTTGATATTACCTTAAACATCTACATGCTGATGTAAGTCTTGTTTCCTGCTTATTTAGATATTAAGGGCAAATATAGACAGTAAATAAAAATGACAGCCCTGGAGACCTTTTAGACCCCTACTTCTTGAATATGCATTGTGTAAACAGTTCGTATGGTAGCCATATAGCTAGTAAAAATAGAAATAAGATTTGATTACGGAATTCTTCGACTGTCTTGCTGAGAAACTAGAAGTGTAAGTGTGATGAAAGAGTATGTAAAATAAATCACTTATGATAATCAGAGGATGAGCTTTTTGTGACATGAGCTGGTCATCTTGTACATATCAGGGAATGATATCAAATAAATTATTCGCTCTCTTTAAGAAAGGCCTGTGTAAATAGAGAATGCTGTTCGTTCAACTGAATATGTTCAGTAAGTATTTCTATGGACACCGGAATGTTCATTTCTTGTAGTCCATGTACATTTGTCTTACGTCTACTTGTTGAAATACAACCAATTAAGTCGTCTTAATCATGACCACTTGATGTCTATGTATTTCTATGGAAGCTTTAAGTGGACACCGGAATGTTCACTTCATGTAGTCCATTTACATTTGTTTTAAGTCTGCTTGTTGAAATTCAACTAAACAAGTCGTCTCAATCATGTCCACTTGCTGTCTATTATCTAAGATCCATTGTTTCTCCTATTGTTAATGTCATTTAACTTGTGAAAATAAGCTTGTCCGAAATATACTGCAAAACAATTAAACAGAATACCCTTTTTTAACAAAATAAGTATGAGATATATTTATTATACAATAATTATTGTCCTGAATGTAAGTCTAAAACTATTTATGTGATTAGCTTTACGTAACATTGTACGCAAACTGATAGAGAGCATTAAAGATAGATGATCAATAAACATGTAAACATGTATGCACAACTACTTATAAATATACACAGTAACATGTTCTAAAACACCACTTTGTTTTTGAAAATTACCCTACTACATATGCTATATAAATTGAAACAGATGTCAGAAATCAAGTAAGATTATTCTATACATTGTGTCAGACTGAAGATCAGAAATAATTACCCTGCACTGGAGAAGACACAAAAATCATAATTTCTCCCTTTTTTATTTATTTAACGTTTTTCTTTATTTATGTATTTTGAAATAAAATACGGATATGTTTTGAAGTGTGTTAAGCGTGAATCAGCATATTTACCAAGGGAGTTTAACACCAGATATTGTATTTGTATGAAAATAAGTGATTATCT
Source organism: Saxidomus purpurata (assembly GCA_022818135.1). NCBI lineage: Eukaryota > Metazoa > Mollusca > Bivalvia > Venerida > Veneridae > Saxidomus > Saxidomus purpurata. Next base: position 19,125,903 of record JAFMSR010000017.1, read on the forward strand.
TGTAAATCAGATATGTTGAAATAAATGATAAAAAATCAAGAAAGATCCACCTCTAGTTGTCTATATTCAAATGAGAGAACAAATCTATAAGTAAACTGTAACAACTTTATTTCTGGACTGTAGTATGATGTAAAAGAAACTAGAAATGAATTTACCGTGTCTTTAAAACTCTTTCCAATTACTTATATTAAACACATCATAATAACTAATGTACATGTACACAAATTCATTCAACTACATTCGGTAGGACTTTCTTAGTATTTTAACTCGACTTTTCAAAGAAAAGGGAGAGCTATCCCACTCGCGGTCCGTGTTTACACTTTGAAAATACACAGATTCTTAACTTGGTTTGCCTTTTACTGACAAATGTTTTTTTAAGAGATTCTTGTTCTACCTTTTACTGCCTATCACTTTGTTTCATTGGCAAGCACTGAGAAATGTCCAGCGCGCTGTCTTACTGACAGCTCTGTTTAATGATACAATTATTTTAAGGTCCTTTTTTGAATTAACCGATAGAGCAATGATAGAACTATATTTTATAAATTTAGAAAAGATGCATTCTTTCATAATATGTCGCTTCTTTGTGAAAGATTTGTCAGAAAGATTGTCTTATTTTTTTGCAATATCATTGAAGAAGTATTTCAATAAACACAATTTGATATACATGATATGCACATACTTCTCTTTGTAAAAATCTGATTCTTATTTTTCCTGCCATCTCGTGTATAATGACCTATCAATATACTGTTTTTGTGTTTTCTAAAATGTGCCTTTATTAGATCAGCAATTAACATATTTGGACAGTAAGCATGTACGCATACGACGCTTATCAAGTTATATATTGTGCATTATTCTTTATCTATTTTATTTATCCAATCGTGAACGTTTATTTGCAACACGTGACCGTACAATTTAATAAGTTTTCTCAGCTGGGTACTCGTCCAAATATATCTCCGTATTGTAAAGTACAATGTTAAATAACCTAATATTATTATATGTAATTTGCGGCGCCATGTTCAGGTTCGTCCAATATGGTTTTCTCAGCTGGGTACTCGTCCAAATATATTTCCGTATTGTAAAGTACAAAGATAAATAATCTAATATTATTATATGTAATTTGCGGCGCCATGTTCGGGTTTAAAAATGGTGGATAAATACTGTAGGCATTTTCAAATGTTTCATTGTTTTTCAAAGTGCATCAACGAATGAAGAAAGGGGACACTTAATTTCCTTTTTTGAAAATACACAAACACAATATAGAAGGCACTAAACCTTTTATCTTTTTCATTTTTGACAGTACACAAATTAAGTCAAAGTGGATAAATAAAACTATTTTCATTTTTTGGAAGTGCACAAAACACAATGTAGAAGGCACTTCATCTTCTATCTTTTTCGTTTTTTGAAAATACATTAATGAAATTTAAAAGCCACTTCTCCTGTTTGGTGTTTAATACATACACCGGTGACAATGATAATGCTCAACGAACAATACAGTGAGACTTTCAGGACAACATTTCCAACTTACTTCGGTCACATTTGTCTCCTTGGTATCCAGGTTTACACCCTCCCACACATTTACCATTTACAGAGGAACAACGTCTATTTGCTTTGCAATTCATAGAACAAGATTTTCTACAGTAGTATCCGTACTTTCCAGCATTGCATTCTGTAATTATATCATATTTAAACCAACAAATTGTTACATTACGTAACACCTTCTTTAAATTGATTCATAGGAGGATGAGTACAGCAGTGACTGTATGACATAAATGAAAGTATGTGCAGTCTGCTTCACCACTAATAATAAATATAGTTAAAAGGTCTTATAAACAGGTTTCAGAAGAATGTTGACATCGAACTTTACACATTCAGTTCGGACAAATAAAAACTAAATGAAATGTACTAGATAGCAGATTAAATCTGCGGTAGGGAATACTGACGTTTCTAAGGCTGTTGTGAAATGGACTGGGTTTGCGCTTTTTGTACTTTACCGCCAATTTTAAGCGTTGTTGATTGACCGGAGCGTCATTATTTTCCCCTTTAAATCGAAAATCCGTAATGGATAATCAGTGAACACAGCACATGTATATATAAGAATATTAGAGAGCCAGTGTTACTCATGTAGTAAATAAAAGTAACAGATAAAAAGAATTTTGTTGAAAAGAATGCTTAGCAAAGACTTCTCTTTATAAAATTTTGATTCTTATCTGTCATGTGGCTTTCTACTTAATTATATATTAGGTAAAACTTAGACATAACAAAAATATTAAAGGGACATACTCTGTAATTGATGTCAAACTAAATAACCTGCAAAACATAAATAATAGAATCTTAGGAAGTATTATAACTTCACCTAAAAGTTTCAGCTATGTATTCCCAGTCATTATCGATAAAATCAGCGGTTTCTAATATACTGCAGTCCTGTAACCTATTATATAATCTATGTAGGGTTGTTGTTGTACAATTAATGGGTGGATGCGATTTATTACAGAAATCCTCTATTATATTGATTAATTGTGGTAAAATAAGGCATCAATAGTTATTTCGCTATTTTGAAAAGTTTTAGATAGAAGTTGAAGCTTGATATGTCTGGTTGTTAAGGAATATGATATAATTTAGGCCGTAAGAGAGCTAAACGCACTGTAGACGGTGTTACCTCATGCAAATCTTGCACATTCCAAACACAATCTTTTATATACTTCCGATTTCACGTATTGTAGATCTTAACTTAGTCCTATCTGAAAACATCCTTTTAGATAACCTAGACTGAATTGATATGCTGGCTGTTCTTGTTTTGTTGTTTCCTTGCAAGTAATACACACTCTGACTTCTGTTTGGGCAGTATTTTCTTTGTGTTTCTTAAGCTATTTTGTCGTTTTTATTCAAACATACTATTTTGTTTAACCGAACATGTATGTCACTTTTATAAATAGCCGTCACGATTACGGCTTTGACAAAATGTAAATCTTGTCACGTCAACACTGATTCATTCATAAATTGTTGTTTTCCTCGTCTTCGCGAATGTAAAAGTAACCTGTCTGTATATTACATGGCGGACGGTGCACACATGTACTACAATGACGATTCAGTTTGTATCATATAATACGGAATATATTGACACCGGCAATTTTATTTAAATGTACCAATACAAATAAAAAGAAAACATGTTATATACACATATATACATATACAAATGTAACGATATTATCTATAAATTGTATTGTATATTTTTTAGATGCGCCATGTTCAGATGTGTACACACGCTAAAGGCATTTTGATTTAAGGGGATCAATAACATTGACATTTCATAATATTTTCAATACTTGAACGAGCAAAAGCACATTGTAGAAGGCATTCTAACATACACTGGTAACAAAGATACTAGAGTGGAGCCGCCATGACGTAGGCGTAGTGGTAGTGCGTTCGCCTCAGGATCGAAGGGTCCCGCGTTCGATCCCTTCCATCGCCTTGTCGGTAGTGATCTTAGGCAAGACACAAATAATTCAACATTGCCTCTCTCTCTTCGAGGTTGCTTTCATCTGGAATGAGTCTCGAGAGCGATAAATAGTTGTAAAAACTTGTTTCGCAATCGAGAATAAATAAATTAGTATAAACTAACAAAAATACTATTATGATAAACGGAGAATAGCTTGAGATACGGAAGACATGATTCTTTATCTTACAAAGGTCACATTGTCTCCCTGGTATCCAGTCTAACATCCTCCACAACGTTGAAATTTAAAGAGAAACAAAGTTTAATACTTAAAAAATTCATAGACCAAGCTGCTATACCTTCCAGCTTACGATATATCTAAATCAACAAATTGTTAAATAACTTTTTAGCAAGAACTGATTTTGTTTCATAGAAAGATCTGCGTATACCTCTCTTTTTATGATTCTTGTCTGCCATGTTTCATTCTTCCGTCTCGAGTAACACAGACATGTAAATACTATTCCATTTAGGATAGGCACATGCTTATTTAATGAAGCGGTACACATGTTCTACACCTGGTTGACTCTTACAATGATAAACTGATAATAGCGTGAGGTATGGATGACAAGTTTTTCAACTTACTTAGGTCACATGTTTCTCCTTGATATCCAGGTTTACATCCTCCAACACATACACCAACTACAGAGTCACACTGTCTATTATCTTTGCAATTGAGAGAACAAGCTTGTGTACAGTTTTGTCCATACTTTCCATCGTCACATTCTGCAATTGTATTATATCTTAATTAACAAATTAATATATCACTTTGAGATATTTTGCTTAAAAGAGAGATCTTTATCTACCTCTATCTTTAAAATTCTGATTGTTGTCGGTCATTTTTCATTCTACTATCTCGTATAACATAGACATATCAATGTTATTACACTTTTGGATAAACATTGCTAAGCAAAAACCTTTATAAATCTGCATAAAACTGTATTGAACAGAAAACCTGTACGCATACGATGCTTATCAAATTATATACTGTACACTGTATATTGGTAAATAATATATGCATTTTAAGGTGAAATGTTCAGGTTTTTAAAACCTTTCTAATATTTTTGTTCTTTTGAAAATGCATCAACCAATGTAGACGCTACACATGTCCTACACCTGGTTCATTTTTGACACACACTGGTAACAAGGACAATGATAAACGGATAATAGCATGAGGCATGGATGACAAAGATTTTAACTTACGTCGGTCACATTTAACTCCTTGGTATCCAGGTTTACACCCTCCGACACATTCACCATTTAGAGAGTCACAAAGTTTAGTATCTTGGCAATTAATAGAACAAGCTTCTGTACAGTTTTGTCCGTACTTTTCATCGTCACATTCTGCAATTGTATTATATCCAAATCAACAAATTGCTAAATCACGTTTTAGCTAGAAATCATTGTGTTTCATAAAGAGATTTGCACATACGTCTCTTTTTTAAAAATCTGGTTATTGTCTGTCTTGTTTCATTCTACCATCTCTTATAACACAGAGATATCTCAATACTACGACACTTAATGATGAACATTTGTCTAGCACATGCCTTTATCTCATCCTCCAACACATTCACCATTTATAGGGGTACATGATTTATTATATTTGCAATTTCGTAATAATATACTACAAAATGTATGTATAACATACGCTCAGTTAAAATCCTTTAAAAATGACGTAATGTTATCAACCTATATAATACGTTTGATACTATTCTCCTGCTACGTGTACAAATGTATATACCCTCTTCTTAATCTTATCGCGATGTTAAAACATCGCTGACTTTATAGATTTATTCTGTAACAGTTAATCATATTCCGGCGTCGCTGACTTAGCTGGCGTTTGTCGTGATGTTTGGGCCACTCAAATGATACGTATGGAATATAATTTGTATACGACCCTCTAGATCACATGATCGTTTCGTTGATTAATTGGGAAGTTGCACAATGTATTTGGCATTTTTATTGTTCGCAGGTTCTTTATCTTTATGCAACATAAGTGTTGTTTATCATGTAAAAGAATTTGTTTATAGTTATAGTTCAGGAGATTCATATGATATTCTTACTACCAAACACGTTGACAACTCATTGCACACAATCTTGCTTTTAACCTTGCTACTATCACGGTGAGGCAGACTTTGGTATGACTTGGGGGATTGTGTTCTTGGTACTGTTCAGACAATATGTAGTAGCACATAGTTGTTGAGTACATGTATAATTGTTTGCTAGTATGATTTAGTATAGCTAAATGCATTACTCGTCATATTATTTAATTCTTATTCATGGTTACAGCGCCTCTGTTACAAAAAGCTTTCATCAAGAATATGTCGATTGAAAAGAATTCATGCTAAAGTGTGTGTCTGTCATTTGTTTGTACTATTTGTTAAGACACAAAATATAAATGAATGCCTCTACAGTAGGCGTAACTTTTGAAGGAAAAATGCTTTTTAGCTAATAAACTAGTTTTACAGCTGATGAGCTTTACATACAATACAATTAAAAAGCATAATGGTACAGTCAAACCTTGTTGGATAGCATTAACGGATGTCCGACTAATAGAAACTTTGCGAAATAAAATTATCCGGTGGTGAAATTGTCCCCGTTGCTGCTCGAGACTCTCACAAATTAAAGAGCACTGGGTATGGAGCGGATAAAACGCACACTTACTAAAAACGGTCACCGTGACAGATAACAACGTACGAGTAACGGACAAGAATCGGAAAAAACGAAAGTGGAACGCATGTGAAACTTACTAAACGTTCTTCAAACGTATTTGTACAGATCATGTGACGAGCAAAATGGATATAAATAGTTCGGTGTATTCGAACGAGACGCATATTTCTTCAGGCTCCAGTTGGGTTTACACCAGCTTCTGTATTATTCAAAAAGCTGCAAATTATCCAAGATGCCCAAAGGTCAGACAAAGGCGCGGAGGAAGGCTGTCAGGTCGCGCTCTTCCTACTCTGCCTCCATCTCCTTGTACTTGGAGCATGTCCAAAGATATACAGATTTGCATCTAGCAGGTCAATCTGTGTCTGAATCAGTGCCACTTGATTCTGCTTGCGTAGTCTTACTCGACCATCCACGATATTTATGTCCTCAACACCCGTAAAAGGTCATCGTCCAAGGCAGGATATCTTAATGAAGGGTGGGATAGAGAAGCAGTTATATACCCAAGAAAATGTATGTCACTGTTCATTTCGGCTCCGTTGAAGGTCCGTTAGATGTACGGCAGTTATACTGTACTTATCCTGAAGTCGTCAGTTTTGGCCTGTAGACCCTCGGTGTATCCGTTATTCATCCGCTGAACATGCGGGATAAGCCCGGCTCACGTCCGGTTCACCCGTTGCATGTCAGGTAGTAGCCCGTCCGAGAGTCAGGTCCACTGGACATCAACGGAGGCGAACTCACAAGTACATGTCAAGGAACACACGAATTCCAAACAAAACGCATGCCTAACACACAACAACAGTACAATTAAGTTGAAGTAACGGACGCCTTTGTCCGGTTGTGTCCGTTCCTAGAATTTTGCATGCACACAACTTTCCACCTTATTGAACGGACCTCATCCGACTATGAATGCATTAACTGAACAAGAAAAGGAACGCACGAGAACTGAGACGAACGGATTGAAAATTTTACTCTCCGTCGTAAGTCTGTTAATGTTATCCGGGAAGATGTGACTGTGGCATAATAAATTAGGAAATGCATAATAAGAAGAAATAGAAGGAATTTAAATACTATACCCAATGTGATGAGATGTGATAAAAACATAATTTGAATCTACAGAGTTTTATTCTGAAACACTTCCTGCTAGTCACTTTTGAAACAATTCTGTACCAAATAAAACGATCGACGTAACAATTGCTTTGGATAGTGAAAATGCCGGTTGATTTATTACCTAATCACGGATCAGTTTTGTCACATATATGAAAAATGAGAACGCAAATATCACACAATGTGAGTACACACACACATTTTCAAACATAAGGCTATAATGTTAATGTCACAGGCACACAGTCTAGATTTAGAAATAAATTTCATAACTAAAGGAAGGACATAATGGAAATCCACTTAAGGTTACCGAAATTCCAAATCTTTGTATTTTTGTTCGTTTTTCGGTGGAGCCATACTAGTATTAAGTTCGCTTTGACCGGAAGTTGGTTACCTTTCAACAGCCAATGAAATGATAAATAGAATGTATAACATTTGTATGGATTTAAATATTTACTCTGTAAGGCACCTTTTAGTTGGGTAATACCGTGTGAAAAGGGTCAATTAAGTACTCTCAGACTTGCGTTTTCAGTCACACATGAATGGTTTTGTAATTCCAGTACGTAAACATTTGTAAAAGGTTCTTATTGATCAACATAAATATGTTGTTACCTCCAAATTAATAATTATTATGAGTATAGAGTAATACTTATACTTTCTCGACCAGTAAATAACGGTCACTCTTTCGATTAACGTATTTGATAAGACAATGATTAACATTGTTTTACGGAGGCACAGGTCACAGTGCGGACTTAATCACAATTGGGGAGAAAATGTGTAAGCGGAAGAGCATTTGCCCTATAAGCGAAGGTCCAGGGTTCGCGTGACTGTTAGAGTGCATATTTAACTCACCTTGGACATATGGCGTCTTCTCATTGCATAATGAGAAATCTTGACTGGATTTTTTACTATTACCATGAAATCAAGCTACCCAACTTTTCCATATACTCAAAATTGGGCCGACAATCTTTTTTAAAGATAGTTCTTGTTTTTATTTGTTAGGGGCTAAGCATAGTGTTGCGTATCTGTTTTTAAAATTTGGTTATTTTGGACAAATTATTGGCAAGTCACATTCAAGCCCCTTTCTAAAAAAATGATGTATTTAGACAAATCTAGTAGTAAGCTAAATTAGTTAAGGTATCTGCACCAGTGTTCCATATTGTGAGCAAACTAGGAAGCTTGCACGACCGATGAACATAAAATCTAAATCAAGATTACACCATGCGTAACAGACAACAGTATCAAGTAATTTGTATTGTTACTTTACGGGGAAAAGTAAAACTTTAAAAATCCCAGGATCACATTTACAAGTAGCTCTCATCATATCAAGAAATACATGTATGTTTTACTGACAGCAATCACCTTCATTTGTGCCAAAAACATCCATAACTTTGCTTTTTAAATCGGCTAGTTCATATAAGAAACATAGCACAGTATATTGTTCAATGATATTGCAAAAAATAAGAAAGGCTTCATTGCAACTCTTTTTCATGAAGAAAAAACTTAAAAAGGAAAGAAAAGCATTTGTCAACATTGTTTTAGATTGAATAGGACATGATTCTATCATTATCCTATCAATAAATTTATGTTACTATATCGGTAAATTGAAAGTGATCCCGGGACTTTAAGACCCCTAAATATATATATAAATTCAAACTACTATTTACATTTGTATCTACAAACTTGAAGATGACTGGTACATGTAATCATAAATATAAACCGGTAATAAATAAATTGAATATCCGAAGGCATTTTATTCAACCGTTCAAATCTGTATCAATTTACTTAAGTTATGTAGTAAAAAGTGCTCTTTAAGACTTATCGGTTTTATTCAGACAGTACATGTGTACATCCTGATTAAAATCATTGCCACATTGATTGAAAGTTTAACCTTTATAATATCTGTATCACCGCCATAATCCTCTTTGTTCATAATGTTCTTCATTTCAAGGTTATATTCAAGCACTTGGGAGTTATTGGCGCAACATTATGCACTTCATGTGTTTTCTTCGCACGTATACTTACTTTTCAATACTTTTATGTTATATTTCAGGGCTGTACTTGATAATAAGTATAGCATGCACAGCTAAGTTTTAAGCGATACTGCGTACACAAATTGAAAGAACAAAATACTTACTATACTGGCACCCTGGTCCGTACCAAAAGCTAGCGCAACCAGAGGTACATTCACCGGAAGTGACATCACATTGCTCATTGATTCTACAATGACACATTAAATCACAACTGGGACCAAATCTAAAAACGCCTTTAGGGTCCTCGCTACAGTTACCATCTGCAGAAAATGAAAAGCAATTATTGGCGCCCGCGAACAGATGATTGACATAACATAAGCTTGAAAATAATATTCCTTAATATAGCTGATTTCAGGAATGTGTTCCTTTTAAACAATGCCTTAATGTTTATAAATCCTTAAAACAAATAAATTCTATTTTAAAAACTTAACAAAATCCATGATGTCAGAACAGCTGGATTTTGAATGAAATGTCTCTCCTTAGTCTGTTGTCTTTGGGAAGGGGACACCATATTTAACAAATGATTATCGAAATCAACATTTTATGTAAGAATACAGTTTCCTTAACTTGTTCCAAGTATTCAATTTTTTTAAAACGATATTGTATACATGGTATAAATATCGGAAATGCGATCTTTTTAAAAAAAGATTCATTTGTTCTTTCATATGGTTTCGAATAAGCTTAAAATAAAAAAATATTTTGTTAGGATAAATATCAGTCATAAATTATGATTTAAATTAAGGACATATATTATAATAATTAGCATTGTGTATTTACCCACTATATGCAATGTTAAGAATAGTACAAACACAATTGAAATAATAAACATCATTTAATAATCCAAATAAGTCACACTTTCAGCAAACTTATGTATGTTACAGTTATATTTGTTTGAAGGAGTCATTGTCATAAAACCAAAGAGGAAGAAAAGACAATCAGTTCAGATGACCACTTAAACAGCTAATTGTGAATGTTTAAAATAGCACGTTGTTACATATGTTCCTCACTTAAAACCAGGAAAAAAAATTTTTTTGCAGCGGCATGGTGTTGCTCTAATAGCGCTTGATCTTGCACAATCCTGTTAACAAAGTGATCCGACAAAACTCAAATATCAGTAGCGGATTTGAAGAACGCAGATGATCTTAGTATATAGCTATATGTTGTTGTTGTTGTCGTTGTTGTTGTTGTTGTTGTTGTTGTATATGTAATCCCCAGTCTTGAATAATGGCACTCCCAGCTGTACTGCCGAGAAAATAAATCCAATAGAATAAACTGAATCACTATAATCCGACTTGAAGCATGCATAAACCGATAACATCAGCACTAGGTAGTCTATGTACAACATGTATTTGTGTGGCTAGCATTTATTTATGAATAGATTTCCATTCAAGGTTATCTATAGCCTGTTTCAATATAGTGTTATAGTTTATTTCTTACTACTAAAATTTATAGCTTTTCAATATTATATATTTTTATGATTTACGTATTTTCATAATTTATTGGTTTGAGAATTTTCAGGTGGTTTTTAATTAACTAATACATTATAAACTATTGGGGTTTAACAAATTGAGCCATTTTTCTATTTAAAACAACTCTTTAATTCAAATTTTCGGCACTACTGACTTTTTCAAGAAATTTGTCTGCACTTTTACAATTTACATGTTGACCATCTTTATGACAAGCTTAGAAATGAAAAAAAAAAAACTAAAAAGCGTAAGGAAATGACGTCACGTCCTAATGACGTCCTTTACACTGAGCGTCCAAATGACGTTTCCCGTACGTTCAAGTAAAAGTCCTATCACATGAAGAATACACTTAAGAACTAAGATTAATTTGAAATTAAACCGAAAATAAATTAGTTGATACATAGTAAAAGTGCAGACAAATTTCTTGAAAAAGGCAGTATTGCCGAAAATTTGAAGTAAAGTGTTGTTTTAAGTAGAAAAAAAAACAGTTATACTTATTATTCCCTGTGGAATATTTGACATAATTTATAATTGAGCTAGCTGTAAGTTTGAACACTCTTTGGTTGTGTAGGTGGAAGCAGTAGGCTTGTGTTGCTCTTTCTATATCATGTAGATCTTATCATTTTAGGCAAATCAATTGTGCGATATCTTTGTGAGTGCAGTCCAAGATTACCTGATGCAATTTTATAAGTTATTTCACTTTATCATAGCCCTCTGGGTATATCTTATCCAGTGTGGTCTTGAGTAGCTGAGGACAGTCCTAAAGGAAATGCTGTAGATTTTCGCCTGCTTTTTGATATAATTGACATGTACCGGATAGTTCTGCTTGATTGAATCTTGCAGCATTTGTCCCTAAGATGTAGGTCCCTGTGACTAGTCTTGCCTTCACTTCCGCTTGTTTTACATCATGCTCATACGGGTGTACTGCATTCCATATATTGTGTACTTTCTGTATTGGACTGTCTTGTATTTGTAAGTATTTTAATGTGGATTTTTTTGTAGTTGAGTAACCCATTGAAGATACCAATACTTAGAGACAGCTTTGTCCATCATCTGTTTCCATCTAGGTCTGTACACCGGATTGTTTATCAAGGACCTAGCACTTGGTAGAGAGTACTTATGTAGGGTATCCTTGATGTTTGATGCAAATCACCGGTCAGTTGGTTATGACATTACTAGCTGCCGAGATAGAACTTTTCACTCTGTTGAAAAACTCAGTCTACAGACATTCATAAAAATGGACAATTTTTGTTTGTCTATGATCGATTCAATTGGTTCTACACCCAAGAGAATGTGTACTCCTACTGTTACAGTTCTTTCAGGGAGTCCCTGGAAGTGAAAATATATTGTTACATGTCCACATTTCATAAGTCATATTTTACACTAATAATAACGAATCAAAATAAAATTTAGACATGTAATAAATTCTTAATAAAAATATTTCTAACATGCTTTCGATAAGAAATTGAAAAGTGCTTCTCTTTCTTTTTTCATATCTTTATATACACATAGAAAAAAGTTAAGCACCCCCTGGAAGTTATATAGTGACTTTAAAATATTGTATCATGAAATCACCTTCAAATAAACGACGGAAAAAATCTGTAAATACATGTAATAACAGCAACCCTCTGCTCGAACTGCAAACAGTTTTGTACTGCGAGTGTAAGCAGATTGTCTAAAAAAAGATCCGAGGTTCATCTGGAGGAAGAATAGTCAGGGTCAGGGTGGTACACACCCAGGCATGGTGAAGGTTTATTCTGCTACTGAACGTATGAAGTACGGATGCCATCTGAAGAATCAAAACTGCATTTTTTACTCTAATTCGCCACCTAAAATCTTTCTATGACTTCTACAGTTCCATACTTAAATGTTTTTTTTTTTATTTAGGATAAAACGGCACCCGTTGATTGTTCAACAATATCACCCGAAAAGACCAATATAATTTTACAGTTTTGCCGTTTTCTGTTTGCCAGAGGGTTGCTGTTACGGAAAACATTCTTCTTTCCTAGCTCAATTTGACGGTATTTACATGATAAAGCTTTGTTAGATAAGTCAATCTAAAAGTTCAGAGGGTGCTTAACTTTTTTTGTGAATTTAAAACGCTGCAAGTGTAAACCATTTCAAGCTCAAATTGAGTCGTGCATGAAAATATGTTTATAGTCATGGGGCCTGGTTACAATTTACAATACCACCATTGTTCTACATTGTTGTCTAAATGAAAAGTAGAATATGTCACTTACACTTTTTATAATTGTGACAATGTGCCTTTCAAATCTGGTTGATTCTCATAATTAGCGTATGTTTTGCTTTTTACGATTTATAGAATATTATAAAAAGTGTTTTTACATATGAAGTCACACCAATAAAAACACTTAAACATTGCCATTAAAACTTCCTTGTCAAGAAAGCTCTTGAACAGCCAGCTGTGTACAATTTATGATACTTGATAATGCTACTTCAAACTTGAATCATCTTAAATACACACTTGTAAACGAGAATAAGTTTATATGTTAGTTTTACGTGTCTTTCTAGTTTTTCACATTTGAGATTACTTATTTATTCCAGTTGAGCAGGCATTTGCTCTGCTCTTGATTGAATGATTTGCCGCCGTAGTAGAATACGGTTCTGTAAAATTTAGAAAGTAAAGCTCTACATCACATGGGTTCCACTTTTATCGTTCACCTGACTATGATGGTCAAATGTAATATTTTAGAAACATCAAAATTGCAAGACCAAATACCTGTTTGTTTACGAGTTTATTACTACTGAAAGTGCTCTGCCGGCAGTCGGTTTAGATCTTTCACAGGAAAAGTCACGTCAAAGTTTCTCTTATACGCTCCTAAGGAAATTTTCGTGGAGCTCTAGTGCATGACCGTGCTAAATAAAAAAGTTCGGATTTTTTTAAAAAACATAAACAAAACAAATATTGTATTATAATTATAATAAAAAAGGAGGTTACTCAACGAAAAACGGACGGATATTCGTCCGCAAGGTGTTAAGCTGACAAAGAGAGATGACCAAATACAAGAACAAATTAAAATGTAGCCAAACGGAAACTACTTTTAAACGCTAGTGCAACAAACACGTAAAGCTAAGCCTTGTAGTTTCCCTGACAGAGACCTCATCCGGTGAAGCTATCACTTTTTAGTGTCTTCTTCATGAAATAAACCACCCAAAATGCCGTCAAGACAAACATATAATATATGTATACTTACAATCTCTGAATGTCAGAATTACATATGCAAGGTGGTGAATCATATGATCAAAATAACCTCTAAACAAAAGTAGATCTATGAAAATGTTAGAAAATAATTTAAGCTGTTTACATGTGTAGCTGTAAACTTAAAATGTAGCCTATCATATGACAACATAAAAGTATACTAGAACTACACATGCTTCTATCACAGTCACCTTTCGATTGTGATGAACAATTCAATTACAATATTTAAGTTTCTTGAAGTGCTAAGCACAATCGGAACGTGACTGTGATTGAGACCTGTGTAGTTTTTGGTCATGACATTTTCAACCGTGATTTGAACAGAAACGTTTCTAACAGCTACATGTAATAACAACACGTGTCATCAGCATCTGTTAAATTACATAGGATAACTGCGCCTTCTTATAGCATTATAATTGCTCCAATGCAATTAGTCGTCATGAACTGTCTTAAACAATAAGGAACACCTCAAAAAATCTTATATGACATATATGAGGTACCAATCAGGAGTAGTTTTTATACGCGGACATTTTTATCATCATTGATACAGTTCATTCGTCTCTGCACTTGATTGAAGGAAAGTAAGCGACTGTATAGTTATCTTAGTAGTGAAACACGGTTATATAAAACAAGGCCGAGCTCAGCATCACAGGGGTTCGACGTACACCATATGTCATATTGTTTCTTTCAGAAAGATTCAAATGGCTATCAAAGACAAAATGTGGATCTATCAATGCTAAAATAACTCAGTCGGCAGTCGCTGTCAAACATTTATCAGGAAAAGTCATGCCAAAAGTTATGATGTATACATATAACCTTATATGATGAAATTGCGCACCAAATGCTACCTTGACCTGTATGCAAGGACTTTAAATTTTGCATTGATTGTCTATTTATTTAAGAAAAATTTCTTCAATCTATGACATACATGGTCCCGTTAAAAGTACTGCTATGAAACGCTTAATCATAAATTTAAGCACAATTTCTACGCTGACTCACAGGTAAGGGTACGACCACGGTGCTTTTTGTGTGAATTATTTGCTTAGTATCATTTCAAATTCCTCAATGTTCCACACATCAGTACTTTGGGCTAGACGCGTTGCTACACTGTAACGATGATTTGTGTCCAAAAGATAACTTTGTGCACAAAATTAGGAATGTAAATCAAGTGCAACATCTCCGCTTCGTTGCAAAAATGATTTATAGGTTATAATTTACAAATAATTCAAAAGACTATATGCATCGAATGTTCTGCATCAAAGGCCATCTCCCGTTCAACTACCCGCACTCATCTTTCCCTAGTGTTACATAAACCATTACGTTTGAGGTTTCTGCCAGAGTGTGATTAATGACAACTACATGTAATATAAAGGCAACATATTTAAGAATTTTCCTTACTTTTATACTGAAATATGTACGTGAAATATAGATAGATATATCGCAACATACCCGTTACTGTTACAGATTTCTAGCCTTAAATGTGACCATATTTCATTCTGATCGTGAAACAAGGTCTTACAACTGATATAATTCGCTCTCAATACTCACTACAGATCAAACAGGCGTCGAAGATTGAGTCAGTAGAAAAGTGGAATTAAGTGTTTTGTCGAAGGATTATACAATCGTGGCATCGATTGAAATTGACCATTATAGTTTCTGAACCTGGGGCAAACGGACTACTGCTGTGTTACGGCGGCTTGTGACAATGACAGTGGTTTTGTGTATAACCTAGCAGTCAAGGCATCTAGAAGTACCAAACTTGATTCGCAATTGCACACGGAATGTTGAGCAGAAACCGACATGTTTCTTTTCTCTTTTCATGTTGTTTTCGTGTTAATCACTGTATTGTTCTTTTAGCTAAGGAAAAGAAAACATGATAGACATTACGTAATAAATGACTGGAATTTACAGTAGTCTATTTCGTGTTTGTCACTTAAGTACATGTATTGTCCGGACTAACCTTGGTGGTACAAACTGAAGGAAAAAAAAACAAATTGCTTTAGAAACAATGCAGTTGTTAATGGCATGTTCTTGTCTGCATGCAGTATAAACGAGGGAAAAGGTTACAACTGTTGTAGAAAATTCCCTTAGGGGTGACCTGCTGAAGGGAAAAACCGACCATATAAATACTGCAACAGCAACACGAAGTTGACATTATTTAAAACTTACAGTCGTTAAAACGAGTCTTATACAAAAACGAACGCCTAGTGCGATGTGTCCTGTACGCTGTTGGCAGCGACATGGCCATGGAACAGTAGTCCAGAGAGCAATGGTAGTAGGGATGTGGCTTCAATATGGCAGTGTTGTACATTACTGTTGGCAATTTGGCCTAGAACGACAGTCCTGTACATTACTGGGACCAGTTTAGCCTAGAACGACAGTTCTGTACATTACTTAGAGTGATTTCGCCTAGAACGACTGTCATGTACATTGCTGGGAGCTATTTCGCCAAGAACGGTAGTCCTGTACATTACTGGTAGCGATTTGGCCAAGAACGGCAGATGTGTATAACGTTTGGAGTAATTTGGCCTATAACGGTTGTCCTGTACATTGCTTGGAGTGATTTGCCACAGAACGGCAGTCCTGTATATTGTTTGAAACGATACGGCCCAGAACGGCAGTTCTGTATATTGTTGGGAACGATTCGGCCCAGAACGGCAGTCCTGTACATTGTTGGGAGCGATTTGACCCAGAACGGCAGTCCTGTACATTGTTGGAAACGATTTGGCCCAGAACGGCAGTCCTGTACATTGCTTGGAGCGATTTGGCCTGGAACGCGATTTGACTCCAGAAACAGTCCTGTTAATTGTTGGGAGCGATTTGGCCCAGAACGGCAGGCCTGTAAATTGTAAGGAACGGTTTATTGAACAAACCATCTTATTGTCGACAATTTTTGCCGAAGTGTCTGCTTTTAGTTTCGTAATTTCATAACCTTTCCAAACATAGGTCTACCATTCAAACATCGACTGACAACCGTACAGAGTTTTACATCCAAAGTATGTCATTCACGTCAATAACAGACAAATTGTTTACGTTTGTATCTGACAGCATTGGTCTACGATAAACAACGGTCCATATATATTCCAAGAGTCTAAACGTTTTCAATGATTGAACAGTAAATTATACTTAGAAGGATATAACGAAATATACAGTGTATTTAATTTATGCACGATTGTAGAATGTTAACCAAATCCTTTGTTTTATCTATATGTCCTATCTTTCACGTCTAGCGAGAGTTACTCTTTATCTTAAGAAACTTTCTGAATTTAATGAAAAATGTAACGAAATATGTGTTAACTATAATGCAATAAAGCTTTGTTAGCGTATTCATATTATTACGATGTGCATATCAGAGTATTCCTTTACTTGATACATATGTACTAATATTTAGTCATGACATACGTTACTGAACATCAAATGTGAAAATGCCTTTAACAAATTGCAAGATATGACATTTCACATAAATAGTCACTTCATTTGGATCGCGGAGGAACATCCGGTGATAAGTAGTAATGAAACCTAGAAAAGTTTACCTTGTCGTTAAAATTTACAGTGCCTTTCAAATATATTTGATCAATGCCTATGACAAGAACTGGAAGCAAGTGAACGTCACAGTGACATTACTATAATTGTAGTTTTAATAGTCTTTCTAAGTGTTTTCTTAATACCAGCAGTCTCAGTGATCAATTCAAGTCAACAGTAAAATTAGAAATAGATACAAATTAAAAGAACAACATATATCGAAAAATGCCTTATTTGACATGTAGTATAAATGATCAACATAGAAACTTTCTGTAATCGCTTTCCCTTATTAATTGTACAACAGCAACTGTACATAGGTTAGTGAATGTTTTACGGTAATGCTAGTGTATATTTTCAAAACGTGTTTAATAAGTAATACAGTTTAATTTCCTATCTGTCTGCTTTGATGATAATTCATTCAGAGAAATTTATTATTTATTCTTTGTCACTGTTATAGGCGAATACTTCTTTTAAATGTACAGGATATAATATCTTTCAAGTAAATTGGTAAAGCTGTGTTTCTTTTGCCGGTCAGTATATATATTTTCACGTTCACTAATAATAATTATTTTACCCCCCGAACACAAAGTGTAAGGGGGGTATACTGGATTCAGCTTGTCTGTCCGTCTGTCCGTCCGTCCGTCCGTCTGTAGACGGAATCTTTTGGACACTAGATCTCCAATACCCCTGGTCAGAATTTAATGATACTTCTCACAAGTGATAAGTACAATGCTTAGTTGTGCATGATCCATGTTTCGGGTCTCTATGTCAAAGGTCAAGGTCAAAGGGGCTCGGGATAGTAAAATCTTGTGGACGCTAAATCTCAAAAAAACCCTGGTCAGAATTTGATGATACTTAACTCAAGTGATAAGTACAATGCCTAGTTGTGCATGGTTTATGTTTCGGGTCTCTAGGTCAAAGGTTAAGGTCACAGGGGCTCGGGATGGTAAAATCTTGTAGTCATTAAATCTCCAAAACCCGTGATCAGAATTTAATGATACTTCACAGAAGTGATAAATACAATGCTTAATTGTACATGGTCTATGTTTCGGTTCTCTAGGTCAAAGGTCAAGGTCACAGGGGCTCGAGATGGTAAAATCTTGTGGACGCTAAATCTCCAAAACCCCTGATCAGAATTTAATGATACTTCATAGAAGTGATAAGCACCATGCCTAGTTGTGCATGGTCCATGTTTCGGGTCACTAGATCAAAGGTCACAGGGGCTTAAGATAGTAAAATCTTGTGGGCTTTTAATCTCCAAACCCGCTGGTCAAAATTTAATTATACTTCACAGAAGCCTTAAGATGTGCAGGTCCAATAATTAAAGCATCAAATACAGTGGCGCTCACGTTTTTGTTCCCTTTACCTCATGGTTGTTACCGCGTTGAAAACGCCGGGTAAACGCGGTCAATTTCACGCGTTTACCGTGTTTTATCGCGGTTTCACGGCTCATTTCCAAATATGGAAAGAACAGCCGGTAAAAAAAGATTAAAAAAACGGGTCACTCCAAATATGGAAGCAGTATCCCGGTAAAGAGGCGTGTCCAAACAAGCAGCCAATCAGAAGATTCCCAGCCCGTTTTCTTTCACGGCTGTTGTCGTTTCACTAATCAATGAACCATATCTTTGTCAGAATAACATTGAAATGTACTTTAAGTGCCGATGTTATTGCTGACCTGCTTTATAATAATAATAAATATAAATAATAAAATAATAATCTACAATAAAGCAGGAATACATATGTTGCGTAGACCGTTCCTGATCAATTACTGCAGAAAAACAATTTAGAGACAATGTTTAAACGGATGTCAGTGTTTTCGGCTAACTGAAGTTTCGGCTAACTCAATTTATACAGTAAACATGGAGTGTGTTCGGCTGAGTCAATTAGAGTAGCACAATATATCAAAAGAGGTGCGACCAAAGGTGTTAATAGATGTTTCAATTAGGAACGAATGGTAAGTCAATGACAACTTGTCAATTAAAATGTTTGTTCAATAAAAATAAAAGTCTTTAACATGTTGCAGCATTTTTTAAAATTTATATCTAATTTAACACTTTGATCGCATCTCTTATGCTCTATTGTGCTACTCTAATTAACTTAGCCGAAAACACTTTCAGTTTACTATATAAATTCAGTTAGCCGAAACTGCAGTTAGCCGAAAACACTATAATTCGTTTAAACTACCGGACAATGATTAATTTATCAGTATCCCGGCCCCGGATATTTCAATTTTGATATATGTGACACTATGTCCCATTCAAGTTTTTGTTTACTGCAGTCCAGTACATTATTTCTATTACAAGAAGATGTGTTCGCAAGATGGGTTGTAGATTATAACAACAAATTCAGTGATTAATTCGTTGCGGTATTTTGCCGGATCTCGACATGAACAACAACGACAAGAAGGTTGTGTTAGACAAATATCTTAACAAAAGTATTTACTGGTAAGCAAGGAAAAGCTGGTGAAATTTGCATGTTTTTTTTTGTTTAATTTAGATATAGATGAGACAGAATACCAACGGTGACTATTTTGCAAATCTTGTCCATATGGACTCCGTTTGTGCACAGGGGGTCGAACCATACCCCACCCACCTATATAGGTAATAGAAGGTGGGTGGCTATGGTTCGACTACCTGTGCGTCTGTGGAGATAATTTTTGAGTATGTATCGGTTTAGCAGGACCATACAAGGGGTGCTTAGAGTGGGGGAACCTTAGCTAAAACAACTTCAGCGTACCCGGTTTATATGCTTGACAGAACGGGTACGCTGAAGCTTACTCCGTAGGGAAATCGTACCAATAATCGTGCCAGGAATCTGACACGCTCGCATTTCAGTATTTCATGAGCAATAAGTGAAAACAATAAATAATTTTATTAATCAGACTATAATCTTTTAATTTGCCAAATTTGATTATCAAATTTTATCTATTTAACATAAAGCTTTACGAAAGTTTCGAACAGGTCAGAATTTTCACCAATTGGCCGCCATCTTGCCGATTTGACAATTATCACGTGACCATTCCCAAGAACCTTTGGAAAGGGATCTCTGCGGGAAATCGCCGAAGGTTCCGATTGAGGTCACGGGGACAGTTTATTCATTTACATGACCACGTGCGTTATGGCGCGAACACTTTCAAGGTCTGTGCCGCATCGAAAATAAAGCAAATTTCCTTTGAAATAAAAAAACATAGTGGCAAATGCTATTGTATATGTATACTCTTTCTTTATATCATCTAAACACGAAACAAAAGGAAAATATCAAGCGACCTTGACCCCAAAAAGATTTTTTTTTGCTTAAAACAATTTAAAAACTAAAAATAAATATAAATCTATTTTTAGTAACAGTGACCTTGACCTTGACCATAGTAACCTTGACCCTAGTGACCCAAAGCTTCCTCTCCACGCAAGCTACCTACACACCAAGTTTCATTATAATTGGTCATTCCTTACTCAAGCTATTGAGCGGAAACCATATTTCTATTTTTAGTAACAGTGCCCTTGACCTTGAACCTAGTGACCCCAAATGCAATCCCAAGTTTCCTCTCTACACAAGCTACCTACACACCGAGTTTAATTGCAATTAGTCACTCCTAACTTGAGTTATTGAGCAGAAACCATTTTTCTATTTTTAGTAACAGTGACCTTGACCTTGACCGTAGTAACCCAAATGCAATCCCAAGCTTCCTCTCCACGCAAGCTACATACAGACCAAGTTTCATTGTAATTGGTCACTCCTAACTTGAGTTATTGAGCGGAAACCATTTTTCTATTTTTAGTAACAGTGACCTTGACCTTGACTGTAGTGACCCAAAATGCAATACCAAGCGGTGTCTCCACGCAAGCTACCTACACACCAAGTTTCATTGTAATTGGTCAATCCTAGCTTGAGTTATTGAGCGGAAACCGTTTTTCTATTTTTAGTAACCTTGACCTTGACCCTAGTGACTCCAAATGCAATCCCAAGCGGCGTGTCCACGCAAGCTACCTACACACCAAGTTTCATTGCAATTGGTCACTCCTAACTAGCGAACGGAAACCAATATTTGACGCCCGACCGCCCACCCGCCCGGCATACGACATCGCCATTCTAATAAGTAGGTTTTTTTTTCAAAAAACCTGCTTAATGATAAAAAGTAAAGCATAAACAATAATATTGTGTCACACTTAGCCAAATAACTTCAGCCAGTAATCACTTTATTTCCACACGCCTTAGTCACTTAACTTTAGCTGGAACTCAGTGCAAATAATCCCCATAACAAGAGATCCAGTATATAACATTCCTGATTTACTGATAATCTACAAACCTTTGAATGCCAAAAACACATGAGGCATAAGTGAATGACCAGAATCTCGCAAAGTATTTCTGCAAAAAACCTAGCTTATTGATATGTTTGAAACTTGTTTACATGTACTAATTGAATTTTAATTGGTTGTTGAGTATTTGGTATCATAATGTGTTTGCATATTTTTTTCAGCATCATGTACCTGTCAACTCGTATCTTCTACAGGAGTGGTGCCTTCGCTTAATCCTCATCCGAATACTTATGTTTTCTGTATAAATCACCAGCGATACAGGAAAAAGAGCCTTCGGACTATATACTCGGAAACAAGATTCTTACATACTTTGAACAAACAATATTTAATTTACCTTTGTCAAGTTAAAAACAAAATTACAACATTTTCCATTCGTATACATAAGAAGTCATTGTTTACACAAACAATGGTGTCACATATTAAAGTGACATTATGCACATTTTTTAAAAGTAAAATTCCAGCTGAAATAGGTGTTTGTGGAAAGGATAGAGGAGATAATAACTTTTAACCCAATGCAACAAACGTTTCCTGTTACCAGTACGAAATAATAACTTTCCAAATATTACTTTTCCTATTTTGACTGGGAGAGTCAATTTAAGAAATAAACAAATGCATGCGGAGTTGCTTCCCTTCCACTGCTGAACAACACAAATAACACAAGGGAGATCACTGCCAAGGAAGGAATTATTATTTCATTAGTCCATTTTTTTAATTTCTAAAGCACTAACATCAAATATTAATGCGGCATTATCATTAGTTTAACACATTTAAATGCACAGCAACCGAAAACTGTCACCAAAAAAAATATACTATGTGCAGTAAGATGAGCATAATGTCACTTTAAAATTCGACGTCAAAACTCACTTCAGTTTTCATTGGCAGTAAAGTTTTGTGGTTATTATTTTCAAAAGGTATCATTCACATTTGATGGCAATATCAATGTTTTTTATATCTGGTTTAATTTTTTCTGTCCTCAATGAACGATATAGTTTTTTCACCAGGTATCGCCAATATACGAAATAAGAATAATTTCGAATCGATGTTTTCAACGCAATTGTCATTTTGACTTTTATGACAAAAGGTTTTTGTTGTGTGTTTGAAACTATTGTGACTGTCATATTAATATTGGTTTTGTATTTAAAGAGTGTGACCAAAATGTCAATTTTATAATATTTCCGATCATCTTTTGTCGAATATTTGACAAACGTCTGAACGCCGATTTTACCGTGAGTGAATGCATAGTCACTAACTTGTAGCATAATTTAATAACACTATAACATTGTGACTTACTTCTGTTTCTAATGACGATCCGATGACCGCTCTCGCCGTTAAAATATTTGCAAAGCGATAATTACAGGCTGTATGTACAGAAGCAACTATAAAAACGAAACAGTCAAACCTAGTTCACATGTCTTTGTTTCGCGTTATAGAGCACACTATCATAATATATATCTTAAACTATCCAAATCTCATCTTTACGATTTTGTTTTGCGTCATATTACGTATTTTATTCCAGTAATTACTTTTTGTTCGCGCTTAAAACGAGCATCTTGAAGTGAGTGTGATATGTAAAAAACTTGACTGTTTATTCATGTCCTGGAAAAGTGGGTATTCTGTACCAAATTGTGCAAAAACTATAACCAAATTTGCGCTGTTTCGTTGTATTTTGTTCAGGTGCCGAACATTGTTCTGTGTGACGCTCTATTGAAATTATATAACAACATGTATTTGTTTTGTCAAGTGAGAAGTAGTATTGTAGTCTTGTGTTAATTCTGCACGTCGATCTACACAAGTATCATACGGAAAGTGTTTTTTCTGTACAAGCACAAAGCGAGTAAGCCCCCCATGACGTTCCATTTGACCCGTTCAAATATCGAGTACATTAAAAGCTAACACGTCTGGATTTATCGATCATACGAACTAACTAATATACATGTAATACCAAACACATTTTCATATCCTAGGCAAAATCAGTATCCATACGACAATACTCGCTCTTTCAGCTTATTCAAGAACATTACGCTGTAGCTCATAAACCGATATGTAATTACTACCATAATGGTCAGCAACTACAAGAAGTCTGGCGTGTTTTCTGTCATAACACAATGCCTTTAGTCTCACTATTGATAGCACTGGTTGTGAATCGCTCAGTATGACAACTTTTCCTATCACTTTCCTACTCAGGGTATCAACTTGTAGAATACAGCCTTGCTCTGCATCATATACAAGGACAGAGCCGTCTTCAACACAACAAATATGAGATGGAACGTTTATTTCGGTTGTTTTAAAGGAATATAGATCATTCCCTTTGTTGCTTATTACAATTAGACACTCTTCATTTGTGATATGAATTTTCTCTCCATCATCACTGACTGCCATATATCGAGCAGTTGAGTCACCAAAGGATTGCAATTTGCAGACAATACTTTTCTGTGTACCATCTGTCTTACAGCGTCGTACTGTGTCTTGACAACATGTATATAGTGTATCACCATGACATGCCATGCAATCAACAATGTGGTCAAGTTGTTCGAACCGCTCGATACGTAAGTCATCTGATACTTTCACAAACACAAGTTTGCAGGAATCCTTCAGCAAAACCACAACTTTACCGTTTCCTATATAACACATGTCGTGTGGAATTCCGGGCAGATTAACACACCTTTTCAACTTGTATGAAGTATTCATTTTCTTCAGGCTTCTGCTGCTATAATCACACAGGAGGATCTTGCCATTGGGTAGTACACAAAGTGTGTTTACTAAAATGTCGTTGTCGTTGTCGTTGTCCTGTCGTATACTGTGTTCTCTTTTTTTGCCTTTCACAGACAGACTTCGTTGGATCACATTATTGAATGTGATGTTTGATATGACTCGTTTAGGACATGTTCTAAAAGTATAAGAGATACTGATATTCATCACGTGTATGATTAAATGTAACTATGGCATTAGAATATCTACCACTTGTATAAAGATGTGACAAATGAAACAATAAAACGTATTCATTAAAATGCATTCGAGTTCGTGACAATTAAATTTAGCTACCAGTGGACAAATAATTAACACAAAGGCACACAGCCACAAGTGTAAGTTAATTTTGTCAAGTTATGAAATTATATTTAAGAAAACAAATGGGTGCATGTAGCATTTAAAGCAAAACACGAGTACCCTTCTGATTTAACAGTTGTACAAATAGTCATTTGAAAGACATGTATGCCGAGGATTTATAACATTCGTTTCAAGTCTGATGCAAATAATGATTGATAACACTTTGCGAATATCTACACACTAACCTTCCAATCAGGATAAACTACAAAGTTTAATCAACATAAAAGGCAATTCAGCAGAAATGTGAGGCGATGGGTGTCTGACACATACACTGGTGCACTGGTGACTATATACACAGGCCGGAAGTTAGTGAAAAAAATGTCCAAACGTCCAAATTGTTAGAAAGCATGCTTTTATGATAATGATAATGTTCAAACTGCACATCATCTGAGAACCAAATCTTATTGACATACATGTGTAATTGCATATTTCAGAATGTTAGACTGTTTCTGTCTTCATAGTGAAAATAAATTTTATCCAAACAAAAACTAAAATAGCATTCATAGTTTATATTGTTATGTTCGCACATGTAAGTTTTATAAACCTAGCTTGGCTAATTTTTAAGATATTTAAGGATCTAATTTTTCTGAAAGGATAGCGGTGATAGGCGGATAAACAATGTACACACGGATGTGCGACAAGATGGGTACTAACGACTTTACTTACAATGTATAATCTATCAAGTTATTTTAAGGTACGAATATAATTATTGCTATGCCATGTGTTAAGAATACATCAAAGCAAAACAGAGTATATTTCATATCGACGGGTTAAAGCAAAAACGCAGTATCAACACTTTTCTTTAGTAAAATCACGTTTTTACGTACAATATATTCATGCAGTTTGACTATTGCACATTGTCACAACTTTTAAAAACTATGGGTAACATTGTTTTGGAGATATTGATTTATGGGTATTTTGCCAGTAACATAACCCCGTATGTTGAAATGCTGTCTGTATTGTCACACAGATGTAGTTTAAGCAATAGGCCCGCACTTCAAAATACGTTTACTTTGCATTAATAATTTCTGCTATAGGTAACTTATTTAGTAGAGCAAAGACCTTGGTTTTGCAAATACGGAATTTTTGCTGGTACTAAAAGCTTTGTAAAAAAGACGATGCTTGAGCAAAGACGTTGTATATGAATATGATATCTTTCGACGTATTTTTTATTTCGTAATGTGCTGTGTTTTTTATGGTTAAATATCTTATCTGAATATACCATGTTTCTACACAGTTTTATACTAAATACTTTAATAAATTTATCAGTGCAAAACTCATGCAGTTGTATAGGCAATACGTTAACGCAACAAATAAGTGATACAAATAACCAAACTAGGGCACCAAAAATTACGTATTTGTTGCTGCAATACTTATGCAGCGTGTATCAGGGATCGAATTAACTAAAATATACCACAAAAAGCCTGCATTTACAACTGCGGTGTTTCTACATGGTACATATGATAAGCGATTTAGAGTAAGTGTTCCAGCAAATCAATCGTTTCTAAATACACTGCATTATTGCACAATCATTATCGGTACGGTTATTACAAACTGCAAGTGCCAAAACAACTTTTGCTTATTGCTCTTCAATTACTGATTGTACTGACAAACCACTTATACTGAACATAGAATATATTATTTTTCATATATGTGTGAAGTTATGTATCCAAAATAAAAACAAATATGAAGGAATTATATTGTTGTATGTCTCTTCTGAAAAATTAAAAAAAGAGAGAAACTGTGTTTTTGCTCTAACCCGACGATATGTTGATCAGACTAAGTTCTTATTGTGTAAAACAATGTAACGCATGTACTGGTACATGTAACTTTCAAGAAAAATTCCCTGAGAATTATTTTTACCGCATCGAAACCCGCGGTTTTACATTTAATGACTGTAAAGGTTTGCCCGTTAAACTTCCAACATTTTAATCTGTTTTTACACTTGCTTTCAGACGTAGTTGCTATGTACATGCAATCATTCATAAATATTTATTTTACACATACGGCGTACAATCAAACTTGAAAATAAAATGCCGTATAACGCCGCCATATTCTATCGCCACCTGTAACGTAAAAGCCGTATATAATGGTGGTTAGGGCGTGTTTGACTAACAAAAAGTTATAGAGCTCATTTTGTCTCACGATATGAATTAAAATGATATACAGAAAGCTCCTGAAAATCAGATTATCAGACAGTGATTTTCTTTCAAGATTAGAAACGTTTAAGTTTACTATCGTTTGATAACAGGCCCCTGTAGGATTTATATTTTTGTCGTGTGGAAATACCTTTTCATATACTAAAATCAGACATGTCGTGCTCAGTCAAAGATATATTCACATCTCATACATCTTATAGTAGGGTGACTTTCTGGCTGTAAAAATGGGAACCTGTACCCCATCTCCGTATAGCAAGCTGAGTCATATATCAAAACGTTCTTAATAGATTGTAGTTTATGACGCTACTGGCGTTCCAAACAATCCAAGATGGCGTCCAAGATGATCGCCAAAGCTAAAAAAATCCGGTTTTGTAGTACTGTTTGTCCAAATTATTTTTTTTATTAAAGATTGTGTTTTAGTTTAAACATAGAAATGTATAAACACCGCTAAAATGCTATGTTCTTATGTTTTTCCATGAATTTCAGTAAAATTTATAAACAAATTGACAATTTTACCCTAAAGAGTAAACAATTTTAGGATTTTGAGAGAGGTATTGTTAACAGCAGGTCGTTTTTTACCAGTTTGATACACTTATGTGACAAGAAATGAAAATGACTTATGGCTGCTCAAAATTGTTTTATTACGTCAGTAAAAAAGAGATCGGAATTTGAATGCACAAGCATTTTAGAGTGCGTTGGGTAATTTCACAAGTATTTCCGATATAAGTATACATAGTTTGTTTGAACATTTTATCAATTTGACTTTCAAGTATTTTGTAATTCAAACGGAAAGTTTCCAGTTTATTCAAACTTTCTAGCAAATACAAATGTTGAGATCATTTATAGAAATCAAAATGGATTCCAAAATGGCTGCCACTCAGACTAAAATATGGGCATTAGTGTACTTTTTATATATTTATATATTCGTTACCATATCATATGCATAACTGTTTTTAAAAAAGACACATTCATTCATTTGACATCAAATGTGACTAATACATTCTACAGAAAACTACAGTTTTTTAATAACACTGAATGGTTTCGGAAAGCAAACACTAATATAACCTTGTTATACAACGAACAGCTGAACAGTCGAAATGACGAAAACTAGTACGTATTTCAGCTTCATTTCTCATACTGTTTATTCATAAAATTGTTTTATCAACTTTATTCTGCTGCTTTATACAATGTGGAAATCAATAGAAATATAGATACAACATGTAGGACAAAGTAATATAGCAAGACATTGTAACCTGTTCAAGTTAAGAAATGGGAACATTTAAATGTAAATCATTTAAACAATGTATCACATATATAATTGTATACAAATAAATTACGAAGTACAATCTAGGAAAATGTTAATATACATATAGTTTACTTAGTGTCTGTGTCCGTGGTCGAGTGGTTAAGATCGCTGCCTTGTCAACTCTCACTGATTGAGTGTCATTGGTTCGAGCAATGCTAAATTGCCTGCTATGCTTGCAACTGAAACACTGTTTACAAAACGAGCGGTAAACTCAAAACCAAAACAAAACTAGTATAAATTATGGTACAATGTATATTGAACACCATTTAACCTATTTCAAATGTCAGTTATTCAGAAAATGTTTTGAAATACAGTTTATGATGTCTGTTATGTATGGCATTGGTAATTTGTATGCTGCTTTAGAAGACCTCATGATTGATTCTGATTTTTTTTGCAAGATTGACAGCAGAACATAGTTTTGTGGAAGAGATTTTGTTAAAGCCATGCGTTCAGTGTTGATTATAGATGAAATATTCAATCGAAGGTTTGCTTTTAATTTTTGAAATGCTCTGATGTTAATTAAACACCTTTGCCTACTCTCTAACTTGATTAATTCAAAGCTTTAATTACATCTCTGAGGTTCAGCAGGAAGTTGTGCTAGAGACGGTACAAGTAAATGAAAGTTGATGAAAGCAGTCCTTTCATCATGCCATGATCAGCACAGAAAGATATATGACTTCAACAGGAGCGACTGATTACATTTGAAAACAACAAATCTTCAGGAGTTTTTGATCCGCAATAAATTTAAAAACCATGCTGTTGATGTAAATTCAAAGGTGATCAGTTCAACTTGTGAAGACATTTATTTGAGATTATCGGTAAATAATAATTTCAAAGGGCTGTCTTTAAACGTATACCTTCCTTAAAAATTCAGCAGTTACACTAAGTTTGTTTTCAGGTACTTGTACTGGAAGCACGAAATTGGAGAACATTGTAAAATTCTGATTTTGCTATCATAAGTTTATCTGACACTAATGATCATAAACATGCATACAAACAGAAAATTGCTTGATTTTGGAATTATGTTCTTAAAACATTGTGCAAAATCAAGCACATAATTATTGTATTTGACCAGTATTTTATAAAAAATTCTATTCCAGACTCACCTGAAACAAAATAAAGCCACACCAAATTAATTTCTTGGTCATTGGAATATATCCTAAAAAAATGGGAGCGAGCGAGCGAAAAGAAAATTAAAATATTTTGTAAATAAATAAAAGAGCTACAGACACCTTAAATATAAACTGCCAAAAAGGGACAGACCATAAAGTGACTCCTATATACACCAGTACTAAGTTTGCAGGGGTATAATAAAATGTTTCTTGCACGAAAATATTTTATTCATCTAAAAACACATTTTGTTTTCTTACATACATGCACAGCCAAAACAACAAGTTTTTTGAAAGAGAAACAATTTATTATCACTAAATAAACCATCAGACTAATGTGTATTTCAATTTACGCCCAAACACTTTGTAATGAAACCCATTTGTTAGTCATATCAAAATAATCCACAGAACAACTTCTTTAGTTAAGTCAAGGCATAATTATGCTCTTTTACTGCACTTCTTCACGGACCTATATACACATGGATTGGCAACTCTCGCATCTTCCTATACAAGTTCAACCTTTTTCTCGCAGAGGGCGAGATTTTAGACGAGATTTTAGCATCGATGGACAATATCCGAGGTTTGCCGAAATCTTAAACTCCCAGCGTCCAATTGTCCTCCATCTTGGAACGAATCGGGGAAAACGTAAAAAATCAAATTTGATCGTGTCTTTTTCAATATTTACTGTATGGCTCAATATTTTTCTTTATGTAACTTTAGTCTCATTCCAACCTAGCTATATCTTTTTTCGTAATGCGTAACTTTTATCGAGTTTGTATGTTGAAAATTTTGTGAGTGCGATGTAGAATGAAGCTTTGAATTTTTGGTTTTGGTTTATTCAACTGATACGGGCGGAAGCTCAAATTGAAAAAAAAAAAAAATTTATTTTGAAAAATATTGGAGCGGGAAATCCGTTGACCAAGTAATTAATTTGCTGTGGCCTAAGCTATGTTTCACCTACCCGTTGCTTTGAATATGCTAACGAAAAATTTGATACAATACTTGAAGAGTGTTGCGACCAGAAGTAAAAGCAAAATTAAAAATTGCCATGATCTACTTGAGAGGGAAGAAATAGTTTTCGTCTCTGGTGATATGAGTGAAAAACTCTCTATATTTGCTGTATTGCTTTTTTGAATTATGAAATAAAATCCAGTAGAATAACACTACATCTGACATAATAACCTACTACTACGTCTACTGCTGCTACTGCTGCTGTTGCTGCTGCTGCTGCTGCTGCTGTTACTGCTACTACTGCTACTACTACTACTACTGCTGCTGCTATAACTTCTACTGCTACTACTACTACCACTACTACTATTACTACTCCTACTGCTGCTGCTGCTGCTTCTACTTATGCTGCTGTTGCTGCTGCTGCTGCTTCTACTACTACCAATACTACTACTACTGCAACTACTACTACTACTTCTACAACTACTACTACTGCTACTGCTATTGCTGCTGCTGCTGCAGCTACTACTTCTACTACTACTACTGCTGCTGCGGCGCTGCTACTACTACTACTTCTACTACTACTACAACTGCTACTACTGCTGATGCTACTGCTACTGTTGCTACTGCTATTGCTGCTACTGCTGCTGCTGCTACTACTACTCCCACTACTACTGCTACTGCTGCTGCTGCTGCTGCACTTATACCACTACTACTACTACTACTACTTCTACCACTGCTGCCACTGCTACTGCTGCTACTACTACTACTGCTACTTCTACTACTACTACTACTACAACTATTACTACCACTACTACTAACTACTACTACTACTACTACTACTACTACTACTACTACTACTGCTACTGCTACTGCTGCTGCTGCTGGTGCTTCTACTACTACTACTACTACTACTACTACTGCTTCTACTACTTCTACTACTACTGCTCCTGCTGCTGCTGCTGTGGCTGCTACTACTACTACTTCTACTACTACTACAACTACTACTACTGCTGATGCTACTGCTACTGTTGCTACTGCTACTGCTGCTTCTGCTGCTGCTGCTGCTGCCACTACTACTACTACTACTACTGCTGCTGCTGCTGCCACTTATACTACTACTACTACTACTACTAGCTACTACTTCTACTACTGCTGCTACTGGTACTGCTGCCACAACTACTACTGCTACTTCTACTGCTGCTACTACTACTACTACTACAACTACAACTACTACTACCACTACTACTAACTACTACTGCTACTACCACTACTACTACTACTACTACTACTACTACTACTGCTGCTACTGCTACTGCCACTGCTGCTGGTGCTGCTGCTGGTGCTGCTACTGCTGCTTCTACTACTACTACTACTACTGCTTCTACTACTACCACTGCCGCTGCTGCCGCCACCGCCACCACCACTGCTGCTGCTGCCACTGTAATGCCACTGCTGCTGCTACTACTACTACTACCACTACCACTACTACTACTACTGCTGCTACTACTGCTACTACTACTACTACTACTACTACTACTACTACTACAACTGCAACTGCTGCTGCTGCTGCGCTGCTGCTGCTACTACTACTATTACCACTGCTACTGCTACTGCAACTACTACTACACTGCTACTGCTGCTGCCACTGCCACTGCTACTACTGCTACTACTGCTACTACTGCTACTACTACTGCTACTACTACTACTACTACTGCTGCCACTGCTGCTACTGCTACTGCTACCACTGCTACTACTACTACTACTACTACTGCTACTGCTACTGCTTCTACTACTACTACTACTACCACTACTACTGCTACTACTACTGCTACTAATACTGCTACTGCTACTGCAGCTACTACTGCTGCTTCTGCTGCTACTATTGCTGCTGCTGCTGCTACTTCCTCTGCTCTGTTATATTAAAGTACTAGTAGCAGTAGTAGTGGTGGTGGTGGTAGTAGTAGTGGAAGGAGTAGTAGTTGTAGCAGTATAGTAGAAGTAGTGGCAGGAGCAGTGGTACTGCCAACAGCAGGAGTAGTAGTAAAGTAGTAGTAGAAGAGGTAACAGCAGCATCAATTGCACTTAAAATTACTCGTGATCAGTAACACCAGCGGTTAAAGTAGCAGTAGCAGTAACAACGCTGTAAGGCTAGCCAGGGCCTATGCTTACTTAAATCAAAAATAGTGCACAAATGGTACTTATTGTAATAGTCCGTTTGTTTAACCAATCATTTAGGTATGTACCCAATTCCTGAGTTTGAGCTGATCAATTAACAGACAGACCAGCGAATTCGGTTTAATATATGATCTTCTAGTATATTTATACCAAATACAGACAAAGCATATTTGACAGCAAACGAAAAGAATAAACATTGTCTTTTGACCTCAATATTTCTAAAACGTAACACAAACAATTACTTGCACAAAATGCCTCACTTAAAGTCAACAGTTATCTGTTTTGAAAGACAGTCATATAATACTGTTCTGTAATTCGTTTAATTTGTTTCACGTAATTTCAAAATACATTAACTGATCTTTTCAGATCAAGAGATAAAAATAAAGATACCCAGTCTAATAAATAATCTAAGTTTGTTACCGTTTTTATTATGCATTATAGTTTAAGTAAACGTTTTAAGGTTAAGGGTCCGGAAAGGGATGTATAGATTAAGGACCAGGACTACAAAATTGCCTTTCTTCTCTTATATTAAAAGATAGAAAATGTGTGAAATGTGTATTACCCATGGTATTGTTCCACACATGCTGAACAACAGAATGTATCATGATCACAGCAATACCATGTATTTAGTGTACCGTCGTGCCTTCCACATCTGAAGTCATAGTTGGTTCTTTCTAGTATACCTTGGTCAACTACGAGAAAAATAATGCAAAGGTTGTTAGTTTATTTAAAACACGAATGTCCTACTCAAAAGGATATCTTTTCTTAACGTTATATTGAACTGAATTTTCATTAGAAATATTAACAGTAAAATACAAACTATATGAGAACTGTAAGACTACTATTTAAAAGTATGTTTGCAGTCACTGCCCATAATGTGCTGCAAATATTTAAACGTGAAATACATGTAAATGCTCAGTTTTCCACAAATTAGCACAATCACGTCGTGTTTTAAAATTCCTCAAGCAATGAACGTTTAAACTATATTTTTCAGGGCGAATTGCTTTTCTAAACTTTATCAATGCACTAACAGATACTTAAATATATATTACGTTTAAAGATTTCCCTGAATTTATAAGAAATACATTTTTATTAACATAATTATGAATATATAATGTCTTACAAAGTTCTTTTCTAATAGCATCCATACTTCTAGAAGAGCAGCATGCTTCTACGTCATACTCAGTTTCCCCCTCTTTCTTTTCTTCTTTCAAACATTTTTTTAAGTCTTGTATACAATTCTGAAATTCATTGCCGTGAAAAAGAACGAGGAATTTTTCTATGCTCATTGATGAAGTACATCTTATTTTCAATAAAACACCTGTATCTGCTTCGAAGTGTACGTCCTTTACTTGAGTGCCTTCATTCGTGGATATAATTTGAAGAAGACGATTTATCACTTCAGCTATTCCATTGTGGTTGGGATCGAGTTGTGTAACATTTTCCTTCTTCTTGTGATGGTGTACATTTTGTACTTTGGCGTTTATAAAACCATACACCCGTTGTATTATTCCCTTTGGTGATTCTTTATCTTTCCCGTTTGCATAAATCATTATGTGTAACTCAAGGTCCAGCGACACTGCCAAATAGAAAAGATATTGTTGGTATGTTTGATAACACAATAGGGACTTTTTATATCCACAACAATATGAGCAAAGAATCGAGAAGGGCACATCTAATTTTAACAAAGGTTATTGTCAATCAAGGATCTGGCGATTAATGTATCATCATCTTGTTTAACATCAGTTAAACTTACGCGTATGAATATTTTGTTTGAAAGAGAGGAACATTCAGCATTAGCTTCGGTTGTATTGATTGAGTCTTCCAGGGGATAGATATTGTCAGCAGACTCGAATTAATAAACATCTGATTCGATTAATTAAGTCGATTAATACTCATTATTAATTAGCCACTTAGTTATAAACTTTAGGTTTACCTTTAATGTAGGTTGATCGAAACCGTTTCTTTCGTTTCAAGTGCGTTGCTCGAAGACTACCAATAAGCTGGAAGTCTTTTTCAGCAACTGAAATTATGATAACGCGACTAAAATTAGAACCTTCCTTTCGTGTTTTTTAAACATATAACATTCACCGAAGGTTGAAAATCTTATAGCGAGTGTATCATGTTTGTGAGCTCATCACGTTCACTTTCAATCGTGTACCGTGTAACAGAGCTTATGTATTATATATATGAAATACCTCATACAATAGCAATTTGAATACATGTTGGCTTATATTGAATTCGAAAAAGAAATTTATAAAACAATACTGGGACAAAACAAATATAGCAGTTAGCCATGTAAATAATAGTATTGTAAATACAAAATACTGAAAGTATGAAACAACGTCGTTTTACACACTATACAAACCTCATAGTTACATGTATTTATTTTAACAACATAATTTTCCTTATGATCTAAGTTTCAGCAGTTTGCACATAATGTACAACAGATAGTTTACAAAACATAACTAAGGAACACATTTGTTTGTTAATATTCTTGTTTCGTTTGTATTTATTACTGGAAATGTTTCAATGTCCATTGTGACTCATATAATTTCCACAAAAAGAAACTTTATATATTAAACCGAATTACGGGTAACAAGAATCATTGCGAAAGAGTAGTTTTAAGTGCAGTCACAGGTAAATATTTTAACTCTTAGATTTACTTTGACGTTGAAACAGTCCAGAAATATTCTCGTGAACAATGGGAACATTTACATGTACATGTATGTGTAATGTTCAACGACTAATGTATGTCCATACGTACGTTTCAGCCTTTCCTCTAAATGTTCCAGCTCTGTTTTTTTCTGAAATTCGAAGAATAATTAAAAAAATATGCATAAAAGCGTTTCTTAGTTGAATAGTGTCTGGTCACATATTAACCTTTTTATTGGTACAGTGAGAAAAGTGTATAAAGTTAATCAATACATTGACAAGTCGTTTCATAAGTTCTCGTAGTCACACTAGCCACATGCTACATTTGAACTGGCCGCATAATATCTCGTGAGTAAATAATATACAAATATTTGATACATTATCGACTGGTATACTCTTGTAAAAGCTATTCTATGGAGGTGACTGCTAAATTCAGGCCACCACTTACACTTGCTCGATATGTTTTAACAATGATCGAATGGTACGGCCTATATAATTTCCTTATTTTTACATCTGGTATTTAATTTTCAAACACAGTACAGTAATTACTGACATTTTGTTTGAAATTTATTACGAAAATAAACCAAAAAGCATACAAAATTGATGCTGACTAGATGAATCGGTCAACTTATGAAAGGTCTACTTTAACAAATCGTTTACCTGTTTCTGAGCTTTCTTGATAATGTCAGCTTCTTCGTCCATTGCGTGATACTTCAACTCCTGAAGCTCATCGGCTATATT
This sequence comes from Saxidomus purpurata, assembly GCA_022818135.1. Classification (NCBI taxonomy): domain Eukaryota; kingdom Metazoa; phylum Mollusca; class Bivalvia; order Venerida; family Veneridae; genus Saxidomus; species Saxidomus purpurata. The sequence goes on from JAFMSR010000017.1 coordinate 19,161,916, forward strand.
TATTTCGATCTGATGAGTTTTCAGCTGAAACAAGCATGTAGAACTGTACTGGACTTTCGGCTACAGTTTCTCGTACTAAATAATCATTAATTTCTGCCTATTAAAAGCTTGGTAAATCTTTAGAATACCACCAAAAACGGTTAGAGTGCCAGAAACTGCCATTCAATGATCGGTAACGTCAAAATGGAAGAAATGATATTGAGTTGTGTAAGTATGTGATCATGGCACGCGCTGACTGTCTATAGTATGATACGTGTATAACCGACCACAATCTTCTTTTGTCAGATCGATTTTAATGTCATGCATCACTCCCTCGCCAACGCGTTGACTTAAGACGTGCTGTTCAGTGGTAAGACACAATTAGGTACAAATTCAAATAGAATGCTGAAAACCAGAAAATAGAACACAGTCTGTGTTCAAGGGCAGATAATCTAAATTCAAGTCATGTGACCTATGATTTTCATTTAGATTTCTGTTTCAAACTTGATTCTTAGTCAAAATGCCAAATTGAAGAAATTGAATGAAAGGGAAAATGTTGGCCTTATCTATAGCAAACGTTCTTTAACAATTTATTTTGTTCCTGGCAATTCAGTCTGCGGTACTTTTATGAGTTGCAGACACGCATCTTCCTGATTTATATCTATGTCATTTGCCGCGTGTGTCGGCAATTATTTCTATGATATTGAATCGTCTAAATATAATACATATGTAGTTATATGCAATGCGGTGTCAGTAAAATTATATTAACTGAATAAAAGTGTGTCTCTGTTTCATTGATAGAATAAGTACAATACTTTCAAGAAACATGTAAATAAGTTTTGTGTCACCATATCCAATTCCTGTATTCGTTTTTCCAAAAATCCATCATTCGCACATATATGCCCACTTGCACACATTTTTACTTCCTCAAGCACTTCCTTGAATTGGTCTAAATACTCAATAAGCTTTTGCTCCGGCAGTTCATTATTTGCATTGTGTAATATTTCATTCCGGGCATTTCTTGCCTGAAATGACAAAGATTAAACACGGATTGAATTGGCCTATCAAAGGTTTTACATGTCTATAAACAATCGAGGTAATGTAAGTATATAGGTTATCACGTTAATATGATAAAATTCAACACATATATATAGTAATCATTTTTACATTTTTGCGTAACTAATGGTTCAAAAATAAAGGCATAGATAAAATTACAGCTGGTATTAAAACTGACATTTGTTAGATTCCGTTAAGAGTTTCTGCCAACTAAAACCATCTTCAACATAGACATGAAGACGTCATCCGCCTGACAATATATTATTATTATTATATGCTTTATTTTTATTTTATTATTATTATTATTAACTTTTTTATTATTATTATTATTATTATTATTATTATTATTATTATTATTATTATTATTATTATTATCAATGTATCATTGTTATTAAAAATATTACCGGTTTTATGATTTCAGTAATAATTATATTTTAAAAGTTATCGTCATTATTTACATTTTAGAAATATTATTATTAGTAGGATCATTATTATTGATTTTACCCACACATCAAAAAACATATCTCTAAACGTATTACCATGTTTAGTACGCCATAATTGAGGGATGGGAGATATGTCTTGTTGTTTATGAAAAGACATAATAGACCGATACAGTCTATTTCTCTAGCAGGTGTCTTTCTTTCGTAGCCAGATATGTTAATGTAACATTTTGCAACTCCCCACTGATCAGACCTCCAGTTTTCTATTTGTGTGTTGCTGAGAAAAGGATCTTCATAACGATGTGCACTAACTATCAAGTCATAAACGTCACTGCAATAGCCACCAGTTGGACACACACGCCTATGTTGTGATGATTTTGAACACAGGCATCCTTGCTTGTTCTGCTTTCTGTAACACTGCTTCTTACTGTGACGTGGCAGAAGGTTCTTCTCATTGCACAGGTTACATTGTTTTGTCGGTTGTAGACTGTTGACGATTTCGTCATGATGTTTTTGCACAGCAATCTCTGCCACGTTTTCAAGCCCTTGTTTTAGATACTTCATCCCGATTGTTCCTCTCATCCAGTTTCCGTAATCATACTTTGTAAGCTGATGTTTAAGTTTTAGGTCAAAGTTAGCTGTTAGATAAAAGAAAATCATTGCTATTTAAACAAATAAAAGTTTACATTATTTTTAATGTACACAAATTATAGAACATACATTTTCCGTAAAGAATGCCAAATTGATATATCTAAGATCTACGATGGCAAACACAATCTTACACAGATATATATACATTTGTAATGCTTTTTTATATTATATTTTGAAACGTCAATTAAAAAAATCATTTCGTTCTTTTAATCTTAATGAATGCGCAATAAACTGTTGAATGTTCTTACTCGTACATTAGTTTGATTGGATACTTTGCCATTCATTAACACTAAAGCTCAAATATGTCTTACTCTTGACAACTATATTTGTACGAGAGGCGACTCTATCAAACGCCACAATGTACTCTCCGCCATCACCAAGCTGAGCTCTGCTGATGATTAATTTGTGTTCTAGGCCTTGTGATGATGCAAGTACCCTGCAAGAAGGTGTAATGTCCTTTCTGTTGTGGAACCACTTTGGTTTTTTTGCGTCAATGTTCACTTTACATGCGAGAGTTATTTCATGGTCCTCTTTTGTATCCTCTTCAACAGCATGTAAGGGCTCAATTATTTTCAGATCTTGTTCTGTTAATAAAGATAACTGTTTATGTAGGAAAACAACCAAACTGTCAAATGAAAAAGTTTTTACATTGTAATATATTTTCAAACATACTGTTTGCTGATTAGATCTTTTGAAAGAAAACACACAGAAATAATAAGGATTCTATTCAAATTGACAAATTCAAACCTTTATTCAAATATATGTAATATATTGGCCTATACTTTACCGATGCAAAAGAAAACGTCTAAACAATACAAAAAAAAATGTAAACATGCGTGCTGCCTACAATGTATGTCATTGACAAGTGAGTTGCTGTTCTGATTGTAATTTTAAGACGTCACTTAGAATTTATTTATAATGAAGAGAAACCAGAGAAATAACCCAGAGACATTATGTCGCCAATTGTTTTTCTTAAATTTAAACTTTGTCTTTTATTGGTTTTATTGTAATTATCACCAATTGTGTGTTAATGACATTAATATCTTCTAAACGAATTGCACCAACGGACAAAAATTTGTCAAATGTCCACACAATATGGCACTTCGTCACTTTGGCGCAGAAAATACTGTAACTGACTTTTTGTAAATTGTACAGGAGACACAAAAAACTGATTTATTTATATCCAGTAAATCTTTTCATACCATGCTGAAGTGTGAGTTTTTGCATTAACTTTTTAGCTGAAAGTTACATAACTTACAGTATATCATACACATTATGAAATTGCAATTGCTGTGTGAAGATAGTTATACCATAACTGTGGTTAAAAATTGTGTTCATTGTGGATTTACAAATCAGTTATTACATTAGAAAATATGAATTGAACACAAATTACCCAATTTCTAATATTAATTGATTACGAACTGTAACACACAAATTATGGAGTAACTGATTTCAATTAAGAAGCCAAATAGAATCTCCTGTCTGCAACATCAACAGTGAATGCGAAACTTGCTCATAAAGTTAAATTATCAAATCTTCAACTGGGTGTCAAAGCAAATGCATACTTCATTTTGTAGCCACAAGTGAAAATAACTTTTATTTTATGTTTTCCAGTGAATTATAGACTTTTCTTGGTGAAATAAGTGTTAATTCACATTTTTGAAACTGTGCATTACCATTTTTATCTTCACTGTTTTCAATTGTTCTACGTTTTCTGATGATTCTGAGCGTTTCGATAATTTATAGAAGCAAACTCAACAAAAGTAGTGTTTAAACCATAAAATAAGCAGAAAATATGTTGGTATCAATGCAATTATATATACATTTTGTAACGTTAATTTCACTTGTGAACACCAAAAATAGTTATTTTCACTCATTGCTGCGCCACTCGTGAAAAATATCACTTTTGGTGCCCACTCGGCGAAATTATAACATGATATTACACCCAAACCAACAACTATCCTCTATTCCATGTTCCAAAATTAAAATGAATCTCAATCTTTCACAGAAACAACCCATTTCTATTTATTGATAGGATATCTAAAAGTGTGTGGGATAACGTCCGCGTTTTACGTCATAGTTATGTGTGTTACCATTTTTAGCTCGACTGTTCGAAGAATAAGGAGAGCTATCCTAGTCACCCGAGCGTCGGCGTCGGCGTCGGTGTCGGCGTCGGCGTCGGCGTCGGCGTCGGCGTAACCACTTATGTTAAAGTTTGCGTACCACCTCAGATAATTTCAAAGTCCATTGACATATGGCTTTGAAACTTTGCACACTTGTTCACCATCATGCCCCCAATCTGTACACAGGAGGAGGTCACTGTATCAAGCATTATGACAGAATTATGCCCCTTTTTCGACTTAGAATTTACGTTAAAGTTTGCGTACCACCTCAAATATTTTCCAATTCAATTGTCATCTGGCTTTGAAACTTTGCACACTTGTTCACCATCATGTTCCCAACCTGTACACAGGAGGAGGGCACTGTATCAAGCATTTTGACAGAATTATGCCCCTTTTTCGACTTAGAATTTACGTTAAAGTTTGCATACCACCTCAGATAATTTCAAAGTCCATGGACATATGGCTTTGAAACTTTGCACACTTGTTCACCATCATGATCTCAACCTGTGTACAGGAGGAGGTCACTGTATCAAGCTTTTTTACAATATTATGCCCCTTTTTTACTTAGAACTTACGTTAAAGTTTGCGTACTTTCTCAGATATTTTCAAAGTCCATTGACATATGCCTTTCAAACTTTGCACACTTGTTCACCATCATGATCCGAACCTGTGTACAGGAGGAGGTAACTGTATCAAGCATTTTGACATAATTATCCCCTTTAGAGACTCATTTACAGTCAGGATGGATATTATTTTATATTGTCAATCACTGAGAATAGTCGAGCGCGCTGTCTACTGACAGCTCTTGTTATCTTTATCTTACACGTAACTGTTTGTATTTGTTCTACGTTTTCTGATGATTCCGCGCTTTTCGATAATTTATATGCATTGGTGTTTTAACTTTTTCGCTACTAACGTCAAAATTGTAAATTACGTCAAGTGTGAAAAATTAAGCTGCATCTCTAAAGGTGTGTCTTGGTAATTGTGGCTTATAACTGACACCAGAAGAGTAAATCATATTTTTTCATAATTCTACATTTTGCAACACATCATAATATGCAATCAATCTTTGCTACAATTTTTAAGTCTGAAAATCAACTTCAGTATAGATCAATGTCAAATTTAAAAAAAGTAAATTTTATCCAAATTTAAAATTTACGATTGACAGAAGATGTTGTATACTCTTTTCTCTAGATGATAATTAATACACATCTTTCATTTTCATTTCAACAGCAAAGATTTAGTAATAAATGCTACATAGTCAATGTTGTTTATCAGTCGTGTGATGACGAGGGATTTTGTTGAATTCAGTGGAAACACAACGAAAAGTAGCAGGTCAAAGTATTCTCAGGATTGTTTTCACTTCAGCCATTTCATCATCTTGAAATTATCATTCATTTTCTGGCAATAACCTATAGTCTACGCAATATTGCTTCACATGGACGGAACGGACGCACATCATGTCATATGATTTTAATGAGCAGATAATTGACCAAAAATGGACATTAATTGAAGACATTCAGTGAATTGTAAATAATGATGCATGAAATGAATAGGAATTGACCAGTCATAAATTGTTTTAATAATTTTGATAATTTCATCCAACTTAACAAAGGTCAGAAACTACACTAACAATAATACTATTCCTTAGTTAGCTCTGCATATATTTATGATTATGGCTATATCTATGATTATGGCTTTCATACGTTGTTGCAACCGCATGAAACTATAAAATCTAGACAGTTACGAATAGATAACACACACTATTGTCGTCAATATTGTGTTCTGTCATCAACTAACTGGTGATGTCACCATGTTCAATATCAGAAATAACTTTTTTTACACAAGTACCGACGACAAGAATGATGGATCTGCACCTATATAAACGATTTATTACAAAAGTCATGTATAACTTCATTTCAAAAACCTATCAGAATAGGCCTAAAATAGGCACTTGGCACAGAAGTGGTTAAGTCGAGCTTTGTTGATTTTTTACATGAAGGTCACATACGACATAATTGTATGTAGAGGTAATGTAAACAATAACTATCTTGTCATTATGATGTCCTCAGTAGCAAAATAATAACTTTTCAAAACATTATGATCAAAGAATGAAGGATTTACAAAAAAAGAAAGAATAACAGAGTTTTTTTTTTAAATATTATTAAAAACATTGATAATTATTTATGCAAAAAGTATGGTAAGTGCAGTTACAATACTTTTTGCACCAAATGATTTATTGCAAATTCAAAGATCTTCAGTGCAAAAACTCAGGTTAGTGCACTTACCACAGTTTTTGCGCCAACATAATTTGAAGTTCAGTTACATGCTTTCATTTGTTTGGCAAAAAGGTATTTTCCATAAATAAAACAGCTTCCAAACTTTAATAACTTATGAAAATTGATATTTGTAATCCAAAAATGCCAAAAAGTGATTTTCACAAAAAATGTCAGTTACATGACTTTTTGCTCCAAGGTGACGACTTTATATGACATACAGACAGAATCGAGTCAAGTACGTTTTATGTCCCAGGAACACTTGGATGTATTTATACTTGTAGCTTATATTACAAAGAAATACTGTTACTTGTTCGAACAACTTTCCTAACGTTGCTTTTCAAAGCAAAAGTATATATTATAAATATAGAGCAGAATTGTAATCAATGATATTGCAAACATAAGAAACATTTTCTTTCAAAAATATTTCATGTCGAAGCGACATAGTGCGAAATCCAGGTACATGTAATACTATATGTTCTATATTGCACTTCTTGTAGTCCAAGAGCCAAGGGCCATGTATTTACAATTCGTGCCCAAATACATAAGGGTAAACCTTGTGGAAACAGTCCGGACTCATCTGTCTTTAAAAACAGCATATAAATCAGGTTAATATAGAAGTGACAGTTTTCTTTTATCAATTTTATCAGTTATACGAATTTCAGTTTTGCCCCAGTATGATACATTTGTACACCAGGCCATGCCATGAACAGCTGGCAAAAGCATCATGCTTTACAAACTTTAATTTGTCACTGTTTTTTTCTCCATTTCTGACGTTATAACCCGTCTCTATATAACACATAGCCTCATTAGAGGTCACAAAGAATTTTCATCATCCACCACGTAACTTTAGATACAAGTTCAAAGATCTGGCACGTCTCTTTATAATCTGGGCCACATTTAGCTGGTGTAATATACACTTTCCCCAGCTTTGCTTACAAAATATAAGTAATACTTCGGTGTACAGTTCCCATTGAGACACCAATTTTAGATGGCATCTGTCTCTGATTCGCCAGGTTGACTTTCGAAATCATACGTGCAACTTTTCGAACGAAGTCATTAGTGGCCATAGTTGAAAGTTTTTTTTTATATTTTGGCCTCGGTTCACCAGACGAAGTTATATTGCAATGTATTCCATCGTTATCAGGAAAAGTCCGTATAGAGCACAAAGAAACTTTATGTTGCATGGGTTGTAACACTTTTTAAACAATTATGTATGAGTTGCTAGTCTCCAAAAGCCCGAGTACGATACCTTCAACTTTATCGCATATGTTACGCTGAACCAACTTAAAATAAGCTGTACCGTCAGCTATATCTATTAACAAAGGTTATACATTACAAAGGTTTCTAAATGTCATAGATTAAATTTCGATTGCCTTCAAAATAATTTGGGCACCTCCTGTATTGTCAATACAAATGCCAATATTGCGGCAGATGTAGCAAATAGCTCTACCGCGTGGTTTATATGCTTACAATACGGTCTTTGCAAAAAAAAACAACAGGGTTCAGTATATTAGGTTATCTTAGAGATGTTACAGTCTGTATACCTCGAAGTATTGAGGCATACATGTATATGTTGCGTTTGTGTGGCAAATAAGAACGGGTTGATGCGATTCAAATTCAATTGTACATGTTTTAAGAAAATTACTTAGCTAAGTTGTCTAGCAAAGCGTCTACACCACTTTGCGGCTTAAGAGGTTCAATACCACCGCGTTATAAGGTTCCGGCGCAGAAAACAAAAAGAACGAACATTGCTGCCTGTGCCGGGAAGAGGGCAGATGAACGTAAACCGGTTAGATGAATATGGTTTGTCACTAGTCGAGATCTCGTATTTGATTCGAAGGTTACCAACAACCACATTCCGTTGTTGACCTTCTGATAACCGAAGCGATGCTTATTGAATGTAATGACAATTCTGTTGAAGATGACTCTGTATGGAACTACTTACAAAGCAGTACTTATTAGAGTATAAGCAGGAAGAAGAAGAAGAAGAAGAAGAAGAAGAAGAAGAAGAAGAAGAAGAAGAAGAGATAGATAGTTGCTTAAGGAAAAAAGATAATCTTTAATACTAGGGACTTGGATTAGGCGAAAGAAACTGCTTGTTTTTTACTCATAAGGTTGGAGAAACCAACTCGATTTTTGCTTTACAACATTGACTGTTATAAAAAGTTATGGATAAGACAACCCGAACTAATAAAAGCTACATTGGCTGGAAATTTAGTATTTATGGCAAACCTTTTGATTATTGAATGTGTTTTAGACTGTGTCAGTTTGAAAAAAAAGATTTGTTTGAGTCAACTTCCATTCGATATTGCACTGCTACAGTGGCAACAATCGTACATGTTGTATTTTACTTAAAGTACAAATGTAAGCAAAAGGCACCAATCAAGAAGATCATGTTTTGTTATTGTTACAGTACAATTTTGGTCTAACACTGATTATAAATACATGTATAAAGGTATCAAATTTATCCGACAACATTTTGAAATTCTGCTATGCATGTTGTTTTAACAATTTAACTGTAAGCTCCTTCATATCACAATTTTGCTTTGTCTTGGTCTGAGCTTAATGCACTCACATAAATAACATAAAATCCGTAAACCAAGTTGCTTACGAGTGATTACTTTAAATATGATGAAGGCACACTCGAAGTTATGAAGAATTCTGCTTATCGATTACCAGAACGATATATATATATATATGTATTAGATAATTTGAAAACAGGCTGTTTTTTATATTTCAAAATAACAAAGATCCTTATAGCAAAAGTCTGTATATTCATTTGAACTTATATTTAACGCTAAAATATGCGTCAGAACGAACACAAATTTTAATAACCGATATTAAAAAACAATTCAAATGTAGTTATTTCTTTTTTGACATGGCTAAATATTAGAAACGATAAAAAGGGGAGCAGCTTACTTTCTATTTTGATATATACTCTTATTCATGCTGCATAGACATACATAATTTTTATGCTATAGTGTTTTCTTACCGGTCCTTTCATCTAAACGTTGTTTATTGCATAATTTACAACGGGTCGAGTTGCGTTATAGTAAATGAGTATTTCTAGTCCGCTTAAAAGGCAGTTGCACTGAAAAGTAATCATATGCAATTGTTAACACTAGTGTATTATTTAGAATAATACGATCAACGACTTCCCGTTCAACTGGCATGATTGGCCACATATTGTAAAGTTACCAAGAAATGGTAACGTTCAGCTATTTAAAATGATTGTAATTTGTCACAATCTCCTCGGTATACTATGTACATTGTATGTTACCTACCAGCAACATGCAGAAAAGCTTGTGTAGATGCATTGCCACAGCTACATGAGTACATGCCTGTGTCTTCCATCGCTGCTTTTGAGATATGCAATACGTTTATATTTCCGTTTGCAAAATATTTCAACGTCTCTGTTTTTGCGAGTTGTTCGTCGTTCCTTTTCCATGTAACTGGACTACGGACAGTGCTCAACTCACAAACAAGAACTACCGGCTCATTTGTCTGTACAAATGTCTCTTCAAGTCGTTGAATGAAATGTATTGGTGATTCTGAAATATTTTTTTTAGGTGAAGTTACAAGTCGTTTGATATTGAATCTCTGGACATATAATTAATGCAAGATAAATCAATCAAAAGTTTGAAACGAAATATGTTGGCGATTTAAATAACATAATAACTAGTTTCCTAACTTATGCACTTGTATGAAAGAAGGGATTGAGGAGGTCTCAATCAAATGGCACTGTCGGTATCTAAGCCTACGACCTGCCAAAATAACCATCATATTTCTTAAAAGACACTTAGTAGTGATTTACACTATTAAAAATGAAATTCCGAAAGATGTATCAAAATCATATAAATAATTATATGTGACGTTGAATGAACTTTTTTGACTTGTGAACGTTTACGTCGTTATCGAGAAAACTTGACATATTTGGACGTATTTGCGTAAAACTTTTTATCTGTAAACTATTAGATAATTATATAGAAATTAAGAATAAGAATCAAGCGTTGGTGTGAAGATGCCTGCAAGTAGATCTAGTACAAGAACATGACAAAATCACTGTTTATGAACTGGTAAATTGTTCACTGTGTTTCAATGCTGCATCAGACTAAATGCTGAATAATAGTACTTACAGCACGTATATAATTCCCATGACCCTCAACAAGTTTAGTCAATTAATTGGAAGCACAAAGGCAATGCCATATCGTTTGTCTTTGTTATTTTTATTTAGAATTATTTTGAAAATGCAGCTGTACAGAAACAATTAATTTGGTATGCAGTGAAATACATTTTAATAGGTAAGATCTCATGATTTTGTACATCAAAATTCCAAACTCAACATACATTAATTGATTTAGATAAACGATGATTTTTATTGGGACTATACAAACTAATTTTCTTAGATAATGCGATAAAAATTGAAAGTGACCGGAAAGCAGTCACAAAATGTAGACAATAATTAAACGCCATAGGTGGTAAGTGTTATCAAGTTTTAACTTGCTCGCACAGCTACAAATTTCTTAGATGTGATGAACTAGATTTAATTTTCTCAGCTCAACGGGTCGTACCGCTCTAAGGGGGATCACTGCTGAAATTCAGAATAACAAGAAATTGTATTGACCCTGTTTTTAGGGAGACTAACATATTGATAGTTAATTTCTGGAAAAATAATGATGGGTCAATGACTTAACTTTTTCGCAATATTAATCCTTAGTGATACACTATCAGATCAAGGTGCTTAATGAAGAATTAGCTAGAATTTTGGTATATAGACGTTTATGTATGTGGTGTATGTTTCAGAATGGATATCACTTTCTATTTTTTTCTAATGTAGTATATTATACTTTAGGATGAAAATTATAGATAGTGGTATTTCTATCATTATCTGAATAAATATTACGGTCCTTATTATTACCCCACCCAATTTACTAAAATTCTTTTTTTCAGTTTTTGATCAATGAATATTACATGATAAAGGAATAACAAGCTTTTTCAGATACTCTGTCTACAGTTTGATTAAAACCTTTGTTTTAGAATGCAAAAATAAAAATTGGGGTTCAATGTGCATATAAGAAAGAAATTCAATAAAAACTGACAAAAAATGTTTGTTTTTTATATATTTCGACGAGCTTTGAGATATGACGGCATATTTTTGTAACAAAAAAATGTAAAAGAAACTTATTATTAATGAATCTTTATATCCTAAAAATTCTTCTTGTAATACAGTTTAAATGATGCAAATATCTTAAATGACTTTTGAGAAATGACTATTTTTGTACCTCTGCCCCCATTTTGGCGTATGACAATTTTTTCAATTTAGTCACCAAATGTGAAGTCAAAATATTTTTTTCTCAAAAATGTTCATTTTTTTTACACTAAAATATTCCTATTGTGCCTAAGCTTATTACTGCATAATTGTTTTTTCACGTTAACTCATCATTTTTTAAATATAACAAATCCAAATTTCCGGAAGTGCAAAAATCAAAAACCTCACCAGTGACCCCCCCACCCCCCTTAAGCTTCGAACGAGGATGGTGGACCCAAAAAGCACATATACAATCCAACAAATTCTCAGCTCAACAATATTATTAATCTATTTAACCAGTTAGATTCATTACACAGATCTTAGAAGCAACACGAGTTTTAATAAATTGCATTGTTATTTCTTAATACATGTAACTTTACTACACCAATTCATCTGTAGTGCTTCAGTAAGAGAATCAGCCGTCCATTAAACATTGAAGTCAAACGAAAATACGGTTAAAAATATATAGTGCAAATATACAAACCCATTCATCTGAAATCTTCATGTTGTCATTTATTTTCTGAGATCACTTAAAATCATTATTATGTTATCAAAATGCAAAGATAACAAGTCTTTACTAAATTCAGCTGAGAGATGATGTTTACATGGGAGTATTCAGTTGTGTATGTTTATAAGCAGGACACACAATATTTGCCCTAGATAGACATTAAGGTGAATTGATAATGAAATGGAGGAAAACAGATGCTTAAACCATTAAACTTATTGCATAATTTGTGCGGAAGTCATCTCTAGGTGATCACATTATACCATAAATTGAAAGATGATTCTGAAAAAAAACCTGTTTGTTTTAAAAAAAAAATCTTGAAAATCCTTTCAAATCCCCAGTTTTTGCAAGTTCAGCTGAGCAAGGTGCTGTATCATAGTGAAGCAGGTTTTGATTTTAAAGAATTTAAACTGTAATTATATTTTAGCAAATGCTCAGAAACATGTTATACATGTATCTAAGGCCACACCAAATTAATTACTTAGTCAACGGATTTTCCGCTCCATTATTTTTTAAAATAAAAAAATATATATTTTTTCAATTTGAGCTTCCGCCCGCATCAATTTTATAAACCAAGACCAAAAATTCAAAGCGGGCCTTTTTGTCGCGGTGAACTCGTAAATTTAGTACTTTAAAACATACAATTCAATTAAAAACGCCAAAATGTAATAACAAATGTAAGCAAAAGGCACCAATCAAGACGATCATGTTTTGTTATTGTTACAGTACAATTTTAGTCAAACACTGATTATAAATACATGTATAAAGGTATCAAATTTATCCGACAACATTTGAAATTCTGCTATGCATGTTGTTTTAACAATTTAACTGTAAGCTCCCTCATATCACAATTTTGCTTTGTCTTGGTCTGAGCTTAATGCACTCACATAAATAACATAAAATCCGTAAACCAAGTTGCTTACGAGTGATTACTTTAAATATGATGAAGGCACACACGAAGTTATGAAGAATTCTGCTTATCGATTACCAGAACGATATATATATATATGTATTAGATTATTTGAAAACAGGCTGTTTTTTATATTTCAAAATAACAAAGATCCTTATAGCAAAAGTCTGTATCCATTTGAACTTATATTTAACGCTAAAATATGCGTCAGAACGAACACAAATTTTAATAACCGATATTAAAAAACAATTCAAATGTAGTTATTTCTTTTTTGACATGGCTAAATATTAGAAACGATAAAAAGGGGAGCAGCTTACTTTCTATTTTGATATATACTCTTATTCATGCTGCATAAACATACATAATTTTTTATGCTATAGTGTTTTCTTACCGGTCCTTTCATCTAAACGTTGTTTATTGCATAATTTACAACGGGTCGAGTTGCGTTATAGTAAATGAGTATTTCTAGTCCGCTTAAAAGGCAGTTGCACTGAAAAGTAATCATATGCAATTGTTAACACTAGTGTATTATTTAGAATAATACGATCAACGACTTCCCGTTCAACTGGCATGATTCGCCACATATTGTAAAGTTACCAAGAAATGGTAACGTTCAGCAATTTAAAATGATTGTTATTTGTCACAATCTCCTCGGTATACTATGTACATTGTATGTTACCTACCAGCAACATGCAGAAAAGCTTGTGTAGATGCATTGCCACAGCTACATGAGTACATGCCTGTGTCTTCCATCGCTGCTTTTGAGATATGCAATACGTTTATATTTCCGTTTGCAAAATATTTCAACGTCTCTGTTTTTGCGAGTTGTTCGTCGTTCCTTTTCCATTTAACTGGACTACGGACAGTGCTCAACTCACAAACAAGAACTACCGGCTCATTTGTCTGTACAAATGTCTCTTCAAGTCGTTGAATGAAATGTATTGGTGATTCTGAAATATTTTTTTTAGGTGAAGTTACAAGTCGTTTGATATTGAATCTCTGGACATATAATTAATGCAAGATAAATCAATCAAAAGTTTGAAACGAAATATGTTGGCGATTTAAATAACATAATAACTAGTTTCCTAACTTATGCACTTGTGTGAAAGAAGGGATTGAGGAGGTCTCAATCGAATGGCACTGTCGGTATCTAAGCCTACGACCTACCAAAATAACCATCATATTTCTTAAAAGACACTTAGTAGTGATTTACACTATTAAAAATGAAATTCCGAAAGATGTATCAAAATCATATAAATAATTATATGTGACGTTGAATGAACTTTTTTGACTTGTGAACGTTTACGTCGTTATCGAGAAAACTTGACATATTTGGACGTATTTGCGTAAAACTTTTTATCTGTAAACTATTAGATAATTATATAGAAATTAAGAATAAGAATCAAGCTTTGGTGTGAAAATGTCTGCAAGTAGATCTAGTACAAGAACATGACAAAATCACTGTTTATGAACTGGTAAATTTTTCCCTGTGTTTCAATGCTGCATCAGACTAAATGCTGAATAATAGTACTTACAGCACGTATATAATTCCCATGACTCTCAACAAGTTTAGTCAATTAATTGGAAACACAAAGGCAATGCCATATCGTTTGTCTTTGTTATTTTTATTTAGAATTATTTTGAAAATGCAGCTGTACAGAAACAATTAATTTGGTATGCAGTGAAATACATTTTAATAGGTAAGATCTCATGATTTTGTACATCAAAATTCCAAACTCAACATACATTAATTGATTTAGATAAACGATGATTTTTATTGGGACTATACAAACTAATTTTCTTAGATAATGCGATAAAAATTGAAAGTGACCGGAAAGCAGTCGCAAACTCTGTCTACAGTTTGATTAAAACCTTTGTTTTAGAATGCAAAAATAAAAATTGGGGTTCAATGTGCATATAAGAAAGAAATTCAATAAAAACTGACAAAAAATGTTTTTTTTATATTTCGACGAGCTTTGAGATATGACGGCATATTTTTGTAACAAAAAATGTAAAAGAAACATATTATTAATGAATCTTTATATCCTAAAAATTCTTCTTGTAATACGGTTTAAATGATGCAAATATCTTAAATGATTTTTGAGAAATGACTATTTTTGTACCTCTACCCCCATTTTGGCGTATGACAATTTTTTTCAATTTAGTCACCAAATGTGAAGTCAAAATATTTTTTCTCAAAAATGTTCAATTTTTTTACACTAAAATATTCCTATTGTGCCTAAGCTTATTACTGCATAATTTTTTTTCACGTTAACTCATCATTTTTTAAATATAACAAATCCAAATTTCCGGAAGTGCAAAAATCAAAAACCTCACCAGTGACCCCCCCCCCTCAACCCCCTTAAGCTTCGAACGAGGATGGTGGACCCAAAAAGCACATATGCAATCCAACAAATTCTCAGCTCAAAAATATTATTAATCTATTTAACCAGTTAGATTCATTACACAGATCTTAGAAGCAACACGAGTTTTAATAAATTGCATTGTTATTTCTTAATACATGTAACTTTACTACACCAATTCATCTGTAGTGCTTCAGTAAGAGAATCAGCCGTCCATTAAACATTGAAGTCAAACGAAAATACGGTTAAAAATATATAGTGCAAATATACAAACCCATTCATCTGAAATCTTCATGTTGTCATTTATTTTCTGAGATCACTTAAAATCATTATTATGTTATCAAAATGCAAAGATAACAAGTCTTTACTAAATGCAGCTGAGAGATGATGTTTACATGGGAGTATTCAGTTGTGTATGTTTATAAGCAGGACACACAATATTTGCCCTAGATAGACATTAAGGTGAATTGATAATGAAATGGAGGAAAACAGATGCTTAAACCATTAAACTTATTGCATAATTTGTGCGGAAGTCATCTCTAGGTGATCACATTATACCATAAATTGGAAGATGATTCTGAAAAAAACCTGTTTGTTTTAAAAAAAAATCTTGAAAATCCTTTCAAATCCCCAGTTTTTGCAAGTTCAGCTGAGCAAGGTGCTGTATCATAGTGAAGCAGGTTTTGATTTTAAAGAATTTAAACTGTAATTATATTTTAGCAAATGCTCAGAAACATGTTATACATGTATCTAAGGCCACACCAAATTAATTACTTGGTCAACGGATTTCCCGCTCCATTATTTTTTAAAATAAAAAGAAATTTTTTTTTTCAATTTGAGCTTCCGCCCGCATCAATTTTATAAACCAAGACCAAAAATTCAAAGCGGGCCTTTTTGTCGCGGTGAACTCGTAAATTTAGTACTTTCAAACCTACAATTCAATTATAAACGCCAGCAGAACATGTTCCCGCTACTTTATTTGTAGAATCATGACTACCATATTGTCAAAATGGCAGCAAATCAGTACATGTATGAAAATTTTCGATGCATAGAATGACCGAAAAAGACCGAAAAACAGTTTATGAAGACCGAAAATAACTTATATTTTAAAAGAGTATATAACTTACAGTTTAAATGAAGAAATTCGTAAATACTGTATTACAAATCAATTAAAAAGATCGAAAAACAAATATTGCAGACCGGAAACTTTCTGAATTTAGCACTCCAGATTTAGTAATTGATGCAGCTCAGTAACTTATCAAAACAAACAAATATTCATTACATACAAATTCCTTCATTTATTTAATACTTAAGTTATAAATCGTAAATTATCTTTTTAAACAAAGTTGTTTTTGGTAAAGATAAATCATTTTTCGGTTCTTTTTGGTCTTTTGCGGTCTTTTACGGTATTTTTCGGTCATTCTATGCACCCGAAAATATTAATTGTTAACATAAATCAGGGTAGCGTCGGTGGAAGACAAGTTGCTGTCGATACAAACAACTCGGAAACATTTAAAGACATTTTGTTAAGGCTAATTCACTTCTCTCTACTGTTGTTATTATGGCACTGAAGATGAACTTCTGGGTGATAGTGATCCGTACATCTGTACATGGAAGACTTGTTTACCACATTTGCCCCTCTGTGTAAACAGTGTCATGATAATTGCGCTGAGGCTAAAACTTGGGCAAAGAAAAAATCAAGAAACCAGCAAGTTTTTAGCATTGTGAAATTGAACAATTATCTCTAGTCAAAACACTTATGGTCAGTAAGAAGTGCAGTAAAAGAGCATATGCCTTGACTCAACTAAAGAAGTTGTTCTGTAGGTTATTTTGATATGACTAACAAATGGGTTTCATTACAAAGTGTTTGGGCATAAATTGAAATACACATTAGTCTGATGGTTTTTTAAATGTTTCTCTTTCAAAAACTTATTGTATTAGCTATACATGCATGTAAGAAAACAAAATATGGTCTTTTTAAATGAATAAAAATATTTTCTTGCAAGAAACACTTTATTATACCCCTGCAAACTTAATACTGGTGTATGTAGGAGTCACTTTGTGGTCTGTACCTTTTTGGCAAATTATATTTAAGGTGTCTGTAGCTCTTTTATCTATTTCCAAGTATTTTTTATCTGTTTTGACAGTGAATATTTGTTTTTGTGAGGAGTTTTTATTTTTTTTACCAAATCGCTCTTCGCCCGCTCCAAAAATGCTTGAATTGGGAAAAACAATATTTTAGTGTTTTTTTTTCGCTCGCTCGCTCCCATGTTTTTAGGATATATTCCGATGACCAAGAAATTAATTTGGTGTGGTCTAAGCTAAAAACATAATCACTTTGGATGGTAAAACCATAATAGATGTATAATTTATGAAGCACACAATTTTGAAAGATTAAACCTTTACCTGTTTTTGATCCCCTGTCTCTTTTTTCGTTATTCAAGCCATCTTTATTAATTTCTCGCACTCTGTTTTCTTTACGCATACCTACGCTATTAATAGCCATTTTAATATGCTTATCAGCATCCTTTGTTTGTTTCATCTCTTCAATAAGGCATTGGCTGACTTTAATACCCCTTGATTCATCATATGAATGTATCAAACGTTCGCATTCGAATTTATCTTTACCTTCCCTGTTATCGATAAGTTCGTGTATTGCGCTCAGCAGACAGTTCCATTTTTCTTTAAACGTGTTATGGTTCATGTAAGCAGATTCAGTGTATTTTTCAAGGTCTGATCTCTGGTCTCGAATACACTGAATGTAAGTATGTTCAGGGCCTCCAGGCAGAACTAATGTCACGTCACATAAGATGTGTGTGCCCCAGGAATCAATGCAAGTGTTTGTATCATGTTCTGGAAACAATGCTGAGTATGATTCTTCGTAGTCATTCGTGTTCATGAAAGTGTCTTTTGCTTCTATCAAAATGGATGCTAACGATTTGTTTTGCTTTGTTGCTATGTCTTGAATGACAGTCTTTAAAACCATTGGTGTAACTTCTCCAAGAAGTAAAATATGTCTTACATAAAGTTCATGCCCTCTTGCGTTTATCGTCTCCTCGTTCTGAAAAAAAATCATCACACCAACATCATATACTATCAAAAATCAAAATGTCTTTAATATCTTAGAATAAAGATTTTAATGTATTTGTAAATTTGAAAAAAATGTTGTTGTCGTCGTTGTTTGGCCATATTTACCGAGTACATGTGTATTTGGATACTAATATCGGATCCTAATATTTGGAGGTCTAGACGAATATTTGGATAATTTTTTTGCCAGTCCTATTATATATTCTTCATACTATTTATATAGATTGTGTTAAGCAAATCAGGATCGCTTTACATAAAGTGTAACAAAACCTTAAGTGTATGCTAAAATGAAAATGCATTTGAACGCAAATGATTGCTATATCTTACCATTGCCATCGCTCCAAAGATGTATTATCTGTGATTATTCGACAAACATCTAACATCTAATTTTCTATCCATGAACTATAATATTACAAAGCAAAGTTATTATTCTTCGATTAGATAGAGAAAAATACTTTAATTTAACAAGCTTTATGAAAAAAGACATACATGCTACTGATATAACTGTTAATAATTATTCATATTATAGATACACAAACCACATACAATGTAATTAATTTGTATAATGCCTATTTTAATATTGAACTTAAATGCATTTAGTTTCATATTATAGATACACGACGTAAATCCGGGTTAAATATTGCAAAATAAAAAAAAATAAAAATAAAAATGGTAATCCACTGTTTCAAAGCTGTTGATTACAAATGTACCACTTTTATTTCACTGGGAAAACTCTATAATTCACTGGAAAACATAAAATAAAACAACATTTTCAATTATCCAACAGATCACATAGGGATAAAAGGAATAGGCCCTCCATCTTGTAGATTATATTCTCCAAACAAAAATAATGTGTTCAATGAATGTAAAATGATAAATAAATATAATTTTAACGAATAGCATGTATCGAAAAATGCTTCATTTTAGCACAATATATATATATATATATATATATATATATATATATATATATATATATATATATATATATATATATATACATGTATCGCTTTCCACACATTAATTGTACAACAACAATTTTACATAGATTATTGAATGTTTACGATACTGCAACATATTTTAAAACGCTGATTTAATCTGATGATGACTGGAATGTATAATGTAAACTTTTAGGTAAAGTAATCATTTGCAGTTACATGTATTCCATTATTTATGCTTTTTGAGTTATTAAATTTGACACCAGTTTTAAGGAGTGCTTCTTAATCCTAGGGTTGTAATTCAAGTATAGGCCTATAGAAAATTATGACTATTAAACACTACAATTCCTTTCAAACATGAGGCAAAGTACAATTATGCTATTAGACAATGCACTTCCTGTCCATAATTAATATCATATTAGAGTAAATTTACTCAAAACTGCATCAGGATTTTGTAAGAGAGGCAATTCAAACAAGAGGGCAATGATGCAAAAACAATGGTTCTAAAGTGAACATATAGAGGATAATTGTTTGGTGTGATATCACGTTATAATTTCACCGAGTTGGCAACAAAAGGGATATTTTCACAGCCACCAGTGAAAATAACTACTTTTGCTGTTCACGAGTGAAATTAACGTGATATTACACCGATACCAACATTTTTTTTTCTGTTTATTTTATGGTTTAAACTCTTCTTTTGTTGAGTTTGTCGAAAATCGACATCGAAAAGATATCGAAAATCGCGGGAAACGTCATCAGAAAACATAACACAGATGACGTCATTTTAACGACGTCATCCTCGCATGGTTACCAGCGTTAATTACGCTCGGTATACTTTTTGACGTTAATCCGAGTTAAAGATTGCAAAAACAGTGAAAATAAAGATGGTAATTCACTGTTTCAAAACTGAGAAAACTCTATAATTCACTAGAAAACATAAAATAAATAGTACATTTCCACACAGCTTGACTCAATTGTCAATTTTTATGGTTGTCACATGTAAAAAATGTTATTAATAAGATTATGTACTAAACCACGCAATTTTCTCCATATATGTCACTATTGAACGGTTTGCGGTACTGCAACATATTTGGAAACGCTGATTTTATCGATAATAATTTTAACATTATAGCTTAACCTTCGGGTTAATTTATAATACTTGCAAAGATTATAGAATTTGCGTTTTGAAGTAATTTAATTTGACATAAGGTAAGTGGCTCTTTAAAGGGACATTCCTTATCTCGGATGTCAAACTAAATTAGCTCAAAAATAGAAATAGTATAATATTCGGAAGTATTTCCCTTCAAAGTTACTATCACAATTTTAAGATAGACATTAGTCATTGATTAAAGGGACATACCCTATAATTCATGCCAAAGTAAATAACTTCCAAAACAGAAATAAAATAATCTTTGGAAGTATTATACATGTAGCTCAACCTTAAAGTTTCAGCTTTGCATTCCCAGTCACAGCGGTTAAAATATACCGCAATACCGTAAACCATGCAATAATCTATGTAGAATTGTTGTTGTACAATAAATGGTTGGATGCGATTTATTACAGAAAGCCTCTATATTGATTAATAGTGGTAAAATAAGACATTTTTCGCCATAGGTTCTTCTATTTATCATTTTACAATCATTGAAGACATTATCTATGTCTCGAGAATATAATCTGCCCCTTTAAGACTTAAGATTATTTCATTGAAGTAAGAACATTGCCAAAGTTTTGACCAAAATATATATGATTCTGTATCACAGTTTTGATCCCATATCCCGTCGTTTATACAAAAAATCAGTGAATTTTCTTTTTGAAATTTTGACTATCCAAGTAAGAAATTTAGTATCCACCGTTTCTGATAAGTATATTCTTAGACTAATCCCGGTCTTTCAGAAAGATAAATTACTCAACTGAATTCAATATTTACTTCGTTTCTTTTTAAAACATCTGTCAGTTGTGTTTTCAGCATCGTTCTTGACAGTATGGCAAAGTTTGCGGATATTATGACTATTATCATTTTAATATTTCTTTAAGTTTTGCCACAAGTGTTTCGGCGCAAATGCATCCCATCTATTGGTCAACTAGATCTGTTTTGTCTTAAATTAGTATAATTATGTCTGCTTTCATAAACGCCCATCATTTCAAATTATTACCACCTTTGATTATTTCTTAATTCAGTTATCTTGGTTTTTTTTGCAGCAGTCACTCATGACATTAAGCAGGCTTTACCTACATCGAGTAGATTATTTTTTCACAACTGAATCAATGTAAAAAAATATAATTAGATATGGTTTAATTTTTTTCAAAAGTAAAGTATATCGAGAAATCTTTCGTTTACGCACGGCGTCATATTCATAATGGATCGCTACCATTAACAAATAGATTTATCACATTTACTAAAAACAATAAATACCTTTTGCGTAATTGCAGGGGTAGTTACTCCAGACTACATACCAATGGCAGAAGAATTATTCGCAAGAGTTCTTGTTCGTGGTTTAAAAGGGTCCCAGTATTTGGTAAATTTATGCAGTCGCAGGGTATAAGTATTATTGGTTCCCTTTCTATTTCCTTCTTACAAGTCCATTCGTTCAGTTGCATTCGTCTATATGCTAACTGATATTGATTAAGTATAAATAAATATATACAAACACAGTAGTCAATGAAAATAAACAACATTTTCACGTAATCACATAGCGTATACACATAGACGCTAAGTATTAATACGTATGTACTTATCAGTTTAACGTAGGCAATTACCATTAAGCAATGAATGGAAGGGAACTAAAAGTTGTACGCATACACGTTGCAGTAGTCAATTATAAGTACAAATGTAGGCACAAATCAATTGCACATAGGCACTTGTCATTTAGACAAATACAGATGTCAGTTACATTAACAGAACATTTACATAAATCACAGGAAGTTGATATTTTGTCATTCTAGCATAAAATGTGCTGTTTTTGCCCATTTTGCCGGTGTTTTAACAGGAGAAAAAACGTGTGTTAACGGGGAGATTCACGCGCCGTTATAACCCGTTTTCATTTATGCGCAGTACAGGGCCATTGTAAACAATGGACCTGTCTTCCAAGTCTTACATCATGTACGGCGTCAACAGTGCCGGGCTTAAAAACCGCTGGTGACGTCATAAATATGACGTAAACAACACGGACGTTGTCCCGCGCATTATTGAACGTCGTACCAATAAGAGAGTTTCATTTTTATTTCCATGATTTTTTTATGTTATTTATGCTAGAATAGCGCTAACGAACGTTTATTCGTGTTATAACACCTGCAGAAACCCTCGGGATATGTTGATGCCCTCGCCCTAACGGGCTCGGGCACCAACCATCCCTCGGGTTTCTGCAGATGTTATAACACGAAAAAACGTGCGTTAACCCTACAAAAAAATATAAATGATCAATGTATCCTGCGACCAAAAATCACCCCACACCAGGAATGTAGTGCCTTCCGTACCCCACCCACTTCTCCGATACAAACATATTTTTTGTAACAAACTGAAAACTAGGTTTTCTGGTCTAGACAGTTAAAGTGTTTAAAATTATCTTATTATTATTTAATATGCGATTTTCTACATGTAAGAAGGCCTCTGTATTGATGAATTGTGGTAAAATCGGGCATTTTTCTATATAAGTTGCTCTTTAAAAATGTATTTATTTATGATTTTACGGACACTTCCGGTACTGCAGCAAATTTTAAAAGGAATGACTGGAATGAATAGCTTAAACTTTTTGGTTAAGTTCATATACTTCCAAATATTCTTTTTCTTTTGGAGAAAATTTAGTTTGAAATCAGTTACAGGGTATGTCCGTTTAAACGCAAAAGGTATTTATAAAAAAATAAATAACACTTTCTTTACTATATCCAAACTAAAACACATTAAACTTGATGACAGATATTGAAATAATCAACGCTAGCACTTACCAGACAAGTAAAAATCTGTTTGAACAAAAATTAGCATGTAGCAATACTTGTTAAACTTGCAAATGTTTGCACAGAGTGAATTCTTAATTCATTATCTATGAAAAGATTTGTCAATTACTGGGCGAAAATGCAACGCTTGTCTCTAAAGACGTACCTCAATTAACGATAAGTTGTATTGAAAATGATAAGATAAAGTTTTCATTGTGTACGGGTTAAAAATATCGATGTGGGTTTCATAAATATAAATTCTAAATGACACAGTTAATCACTTTGTTATCTTTAGATTTTCACGCAAAAACTAAAAGATTGCGCTTATCAGATTTTATCCTCGGAAATCATACTTACATCAAAATATCTCACAGGTAAACTTAATTAAGTATTCTGAGCCTAGACAACTAGTTATTTCTATCAACCATGGTTGCTGATTTCTGCCATTTCCTGTTTTCAACAAAACGGCTTCTTGTTGAGTTTTCAACTTTCACCAAGCCACATCGACAACATGACACTGCAAAAAAAAAAAACCAGCAACAAAAAACAAAGTTTATTCAGCATTAAGTAATATTACATTACTTCAAGCCTACATACAATTAATGTAGTGACAAAAACATTGAAAATTTAACATCACGGGTCTTACAGAAAAAATAAACAACATTGGATTTAGGTTTCTCAAAGCAGAAGCTTAAGTATTACAATAAGGTTAATACAATAAATAATTATTTGTCTAGTTCATTTCTACGACTTTTGGCAAAATACAAATATTTTGAGAGGTTAGCTTTTTCTTTTTCGTTTCTCTACCTCAAGAGATTATCAAATTTTTGCAAAGTTGGCCAGGTAAAAATATAGGGTTTTATGTATTTTTTGCGTAAATCGGAATAAATAGGACATGTTAATAGAACATGATATTCATTTTCTAAAGTTTTAGAAGTACAAAATTTACAGATTCTTTCAGATCGTGCTATGTTATCATACCGTCCTCTTTCTATTTCAAGATTATGGGATGATAATTGAAATCTACACAGTGCAATTTTAAATCGTTTATCTAAACTATGGTAGTCAAGGTATGGTTCTTGATCAAAATTATGCTTAAATCTGCAGTATGTTAATAATATCTGGGAATTTTTTATCTCCGTTTACCAAGTTTGGTGATACTGGTCTAATATTCTTTGTTTAATAAAGTCAAATGTTGATCTATCTTGGTAGTAATGAAAATTATGCCACATATCTGAGCCTAAATTACCCAAGATAGTTTTGATTTGATAGGCCCAATTTTGATTATTGTATGTTATATTATTGTTTGCGTCTTCCTTTAACATAGTATATATCTATTGACTAATTTATTATTACCTAAATTTTGAATTTTAATCCAATACCTGATCGTATTGATTTGTCTTTTAATTTTCATTGGTTCCCTACCAAGTTCACCATATAGTCCGAACAAATGAGTTGAATTTTTGACAGCAAGAATTTTTCTGCAAAATTTTGTATGGTTTAATTATATGTCTTTTCCGTCTATCGCTCCCCATACTTCTGAGCAATAATTAGGAACAGGGGATACCATGGTGTCAAATAATTTACATTTTTCGCTAGTTTTAAATTCATATTGATTGAAAATAGAACTACCGATACAACGCTTTTGATGCATGATCTGCTATAATATTTTGAGTACGTATCAACTTACCATTTTTAAAAAGGTATAGGCCCAAATACTTAAAAGATGATACCACTTCAAGTCTTTCACCGTATAGATAAAATGTGAAATCGGTTTGTCTCCCTCTTTCTAAGATCATGACCTTTGTTTTGTTCGTATTTATTTTTAGGTCAAATATATAACAATAGTTTTCTACGTCGTTTAACATACTTTGTAATGTATCAGGATTTGTGGAGAACAATACCTGGTCATCAGCATAAAGTCCGACCTTCACTCAATTAATATTTATATTTTGCTTTTGATTTTGTTTTATTATATTTTGAACGCATTTTTACAAAGTTTTTTTCTATTTTCGTCTGTGTTATTTCTGACAAATAAGTTTCTTGCCCTTTTATATTCTTTCTTCGACGAAAAGCATTCATCGTTTATCCATTTTGGTTTATATTGGTATGTGTTATTATCATCTTCGAATACATGTATGGCCTTTCCAAATGTGTCTAGCACATTTTATATAATATTTCAGTTATTTTGATTACCCGACAATTTATGGACTGTGACTGATTTTGATTAAGATTGATAAACGTATTATCATTTAGAATGGTATTTTTAAGTCTCCACGTTTCCTTCATCCCATACAATTTTCTTTCTTTTTTTAAAACATTTGATTTTTTTATTATTTTTATTATTACTATTTTTTATATAAAAACTAAAACGAAGTGCCGCATGATCGGATAAATTTGACCATTCATTAATATCAAAATTGCTAATCGTATAGAGATTTTTTGTGTCAACAAGTAAGTAGTCCGTGACACTGAGACCACGTGACGATCAAAATGTATAGCCATGTGAATTATGAATACGCCCATTAGCGATCACGTGACTGGTGCCTTACAAAGCGAAACAAGTCCCCGCCCATTTACGTCAATCGTTTTATCTATGTTGTAACAATTAGGAATAGTTTATTGACTTGGCAATTCAAATTCTAACTCATCTTTGTCAAGATACATGTCTAAGTCTAAAATATCAATTAAATTACCCGTTCTCGAGTTCAAATCCCCTGTAAGATATGTTTTGCCTAGTTGATTATATTTTTGAATTCCCTTTTCTAATTCTTCAAAAAATAAAAATCCTTATCGTAAAGATTTTTTAGCCTGATGGTGGAATACATGTATATGCAAGACATATATAAACATCTTCATTAAAGTAATATAACTCATGATCAATTTTTAACCAGATGATACATACATTATTGCTTCAATAACAGAAATTTTAGAGTTCAATTCATTACGATAGTACACGGATAACCCGCCACTACTTCGTCCCTTTTTGTGCCTATAGATTTATTTCCATGCAAAAAAACAACAACAAAAATCAAAACCTTATATGTAATAACAACGCATCTTACCAAAGTTGTAGTCGTTTTAACATTACCTTACGTGTTTATTTCCAGCATAAATCTGCAACAAGCCCCTTCTGTTCTATTTTTTGCAGGTTTTCCAGTTTTTAATAATCTCTCTTTATCTATTGTCCATAACTGTACAACAAATATATGAACGTAAATTTTAGCGGAATTTAACTTTATTAAATGGTCAATTTATTTTCATAAGCCATTCATGGAATATGTTTGATCAATTATTGCCAACATAAACCCTCAACTTCCAGTAGTGTATTCTACAGAAATCTGTCCAGGGCCTTTTCTAAACTTGTTCGCAAAATTGTACACAGCCTCAATATTTTGAACTCTGTGTCAAAAGTCCTATCAGGAAAACTCAATATACTACAAACCTAAATGGCTAAAACATCTGCTTTGTTATATTTACGCGATCACCTTTAAGGTACAGCGTCAAAATCTCTATAACGTTTTTATCTCTTGTATTGTACCTGTATGTAGAAAGTATGAAAATCTGAATGGAAAAGGCCTCTCCAAAAATGTATAGGTTTACATACTCTCTTTATACAATAAAAAGGACAAAATCGTTTCAATATTTCGGCGAATGACGTTCTAGCATTGCGACACTTGGTATTTGGTAAATTGTCTACACTTCAAAACTTTAGTTTATACTAAATTGTTTTAGCTTGATTGTGAAGACAGCTTGAAGCTGTTCGTGTCATTCTCGAGTCCGCTTCCTGGAAAAACAGTACTTGGGTAATATGAGGAGGTACGGTCGTGACACCAGTCGGGCTCAAACAAGCAACATCCATGATGAGCGGAAGACACCTTAACCTCTACACCATCGCTTCCACTTTAATTAGATGTCAAGCGTACCTTAAACCTTCAACACTTTTTTGTACTGTAATCATTTTTAAAGGAAGCAACGTTTTTGCAATTTTG
Source organism: Saxidomus purpurata (assembly GCA_022818135.1). NCBI lineage: Eukaryota > Metazoa > Mollusca > Bivalvia > Venerida > Veneridae > Saxidomus > Saxidomus purpurata. Next base: position 19,189,477 of record JAFMSR010000017.1, read on the forward strand.
AGTCAATATATACACATTCCAGATGATGAATGTTTCAAGAAAACATATTTTCCGTTCTGTTTTGAAGCCTTATTCCCTGTGGTACATGATTGCATTGAATTTAATCACACTTTTACATTAGAAATAACTTTTGTCTATTTGTTACATTTATCATAAACCAATTACTCACAAATTTATTAGTTTTATTTATGCAGGCTTCACGCTGTCCCGAAATTGACACCAGATGGCCGTACGAATATGGAATTTTGAATTTCGCGCGAAGATGGCCTCGAACTTTGTCAACAGCCAATCAACAGCCGAAGCAAGTACGATGCCTACAGAAGATCTTACGATGGCACCAAAACCACACACGAAGGCAACACGGAGATATGAATTTTCATTAAGTAGTTTTACCCGCAGGACACTAGAAGGCCACACGATAGCTGCACAAATGTATGCCATTCTGCAGGAACTGAATTTTGATTAATTGTGATTGAAGCTTTGGAAGTTACACACCCCTCTACTCTGTAGAGTTGCCCAGGACTGGCTTGGAAGATGCTCTGAGGCTTGCCATTTATATGGGAAACACTTGAGCTACTCAAATACGGATGTCTCCGCCGACACCGTGGTCCAATCTTGATGTCATCGTACTATAATACGATATCTACATGACGGCATTGTGAGGGCTTCACGTAGTCGTGTTGCCTTCCTAAGACAATCGGGCAGCTTCTTGTTTCCTTCGTATCTACTTCGCGAGACGAAAAATGCCCAATGGCACTGATGATCATACGAAGTAAAGACGAAGATGACACGATTTGACAAGATGCCCTCACGATGGCATTATGAAGGACAAAATGGACACACGAATTCAACACGAAAATGAACCTTCGCAAGTTCCTTCGGCAATTTTTTGGCAAGCCAAAGATTTTGCCACGGCTCACGAAGTTGCTGCCGGAGACTGAGAAACTCCACCGGTGGTCATGTGATGGCTTAAGATGCCCTCACGAATGGCCCGATGTTTTTACGATCAGAGCCGAATTTGAACATTTCCTTTATCGTGTGTCCGTCTGGTGTCAATTTCGGGAGTGTGACAGGCGCATTAGACTATCAGATCAAGATGGAATTCAGAAAAAGAATAAGTATCATAAAGTTCTCCGTAATGTGCTAACTTTAGATCTATAATACTACTTACAAATTGAAAAGGACTGTATAGAATAATATAAAGCTATTACTATGGTGAAATGAAGCACTTACTGTAATATTAAACATCATGCACCTTATTTCTCCAAATAGCTTCACTAAAATAACATTTATTTTAAGATTGGTAATTAAAAACTGACAACATGTTTTCGTTGTCGAGATCAAACTGATACGTAAATCATGTCTACAAATCATTATCTTAAAGACAAGCGTTTACACAGTAGATAAACAAGCTATACGCTAACCGGATATTGCTATGTGAAAAACGATCGCGAATGACAGGTCAACAGAACAGCATCGTATATCTTCCTTTTGTGAAGTGTTTGCGCTTGATACATGTACATGTATGGCAAGTAAATTGACAATTTCTGTTTTGTAAAGTTATTGAATCATTCCCTCCAGGTATGCATATGTTTGTTATCGTCATTATAGATGTACTAGTTGATTTGACCTCAACCATGACGGCAGTGAAAACAGTGGAGAAACCCGATGTTTAAATGCGTATTACCTTTACTTTCCAAACGAATGGAAACAGTAAAACTGGCCTAGTTGTTCAAAACTGTTGTTAAATATTTAACAATGAAATTGTTGTTAACTGAATAACAGCATGTTATTTTTTTGTTAAATATCGCTGTTAGGGAAACCTGTTGTTCAAACAAAGGTAGTGCTAAAATCATATTAAATTAGCAAGATGTTGTTAATATACTTATTAAATTTTCACGTTAAAAAATATTTTGTTTAAAAAAATGTTAGCGTTAAATTATTGTTAAATCTTCATTTTTAACGAAAACTTAACAACAATTTTAATTCGCCTCATGAGGTGAATTAACTTAATCGTTAGCACTTAACAAGGAAATTCAAGATGGCTGCAGGCTAAAAAACATTCCCAAAAGTCAAACAAAATGTGTATTCACATCAATTCAGTAAAATGCTTTCAAATATTCCTCAGGGAATAATAAGTATAACTTTTTTTCTGTTTAAAACAACTCTTTAATTCAATGTTTCTGCAATACTGCCTTTTTCAAGAAATGTGTCTGCAGTTTTACAATTTATATGTTGACCATCTTTATGACAAGCTTAGATAAAATCAGAAGTGCAGACAAATTTATTCAGTAAAGTCTGATGTTAACACATTATTAACAACAGCAGTTTTGTCAACATTAATAGCTGAACATTCATTTAATGCTTTGTAGCATACATGCTTTTCCCTGAAATTATCATAAAAACTAAGCCTGCAAATACTTGTGGACTTCCCTGCATGGTTGACATATCTGACTCTGAACTGTCAAAAGTGCCATATCAACACTTCCAGTGACTGTTATATTTTTTACCTCATTATCCTTACATGTCATATATAATCCAGATGAAATGACTACAGTTTAGGCATATACAGTATTTACACTGTCCATTGAAGATCTCATAAATGTTACTCATCTTCATACATGTATTCTACTCATGTACATACATATTTTAGGACCTGTATGTTGATGTTGGATTAATACATTTACAAAATGTATTTATTACATTCAATCACTAGCTCTAATTACCTTTCGTACTTATTTGATAAAATCCTGTTCGTTTTGTTTGCATACATGTACAATCAGGGTACATGTAATTACTATTTGACAATTGATAAATGTAGAAGGCTGAATGGTGTTACTTTACTTCGTCCAGTGTATTTACGGGTCATTTGGGTTTTTCTTACTGTTTTCCGATAATGCCAGGCGACCAGTATTTTGATCTCATCATTAAGTTCTCGTAATTAAAAACTCGCAAACATAATTTTCTGTATTTTCTTCTTATTCAATAAAAGTAACAATTTTGTGTATTTACACATGATTTAAGACGATTTAAACGTGCGAATAACATTTTATACACTTTGGCCACTGGGCGGCCGTTTATCGATAATTAACGAAATTAATCAATTAACAACAGAAGTTTTTCACATGACGTGTCAAAATAATGATGCGCCATCGGAGGTGAGAAAAATCTGATAATCAATGACCTCGAGTTGCCGCAAGTAACGTAGTAAGAATTCTACCTGTCGGGACCGCAGGTGTTCCTCGAGTTATCCGGGGTTCTCGAGTTATCGATGCTCGAGTTAACGAAGTTTTACTGTAATTATATTTTCAGTATTTATGTTTTAATCTCCAGACCTTGATTTTTGGCAGAAGACATACTATGGTCAAACAAATGAGAGGCCCTGGCAAGTGTGTTCTTTTGTTGAAACCTGTTCCATATCAGTATTATGTCATAATCTAAAGAAAATCAATAAAAATGGTTTCATTAATACTGTTTGAAATTTCATGTAATTTTGTGGCTGTTTTTTTGTGTGTTTTCATTATCCTGTTATTTACTACAGGGTTATTTAACTATACTGATCACACTCAAGACATATAACCATGGTCAATACTATATGACCCATGATGAAAAAAAGACAGAAGGACAGTCAAGCATTTGTTCACTCCTTCCTTTCAGACAAATAGACAGAATGACAGTCAAACAGTTGTTTTTACCAAATGCCACATGCCTCCACCCCCGAACAACAGAAATACATTATTCTTACACAATGTTCAATGAAGGCTTCTCACCTTTCAGAGAGTATTTATGAATGTTTTTGTTTATGATCCCTTTGGTAAATTGAAGGCAGTAAAAGTGCATTTTTTCATCATTTTTACCAGTAAAAAGCAGTCTTTTTACAGTGAAATTCTTCAGTCAATATAGCAGATCTATAAAGTAATGTTTGTACATTGGCTATAGAAGGAAACACATTTAAGTGCAGTATAGTGCAGTGAAAATGCAGTAAAAAAGTAGTAGAAATGCAGTGAAATCAAGCGGAATATGTAAATAAGCTAGCAAGTATTATAATGTCACAAAAAACTACCCCAAAACAACTGGAGTACCAGTTTTGACCAGTTAAATAACATCATAGTATACTGCAAAACACTGCTTTGGACAAACTGCCCCTAGCTTGAAGTAAACACCATTCAGATTACATTACAGATCATCTATCTGATTTTTTCGTTTATAGTTTAGTTAATACTAATTTATTTTAACACAATTTGTGAAGAAAGCTTGCACTCTCGAGTTACTCTCAAGTCTGCTTCCTGGAAAAACAAGTACTGGTGTCATATGAGGAGGTACAGTTGTGACCCCAGTGGGGCTCGAACCCAAAACCTCTGGGATGAGCGGCCGACACCTTAACCTCTATATCACCGCTCCCTTTTACAATTAAGCCAGTTTATTGAGCTTAATAATTCTGAACTTCTTTCATTATACAAGTATATTATTTAACAGTCACCAATTTAAGACTTTTCAATACAATTCTTTGATTTTTTCAAGCAATTTCTTTGATAATGTGTTATATGAAAGCAATTTTCAGAATACTTTTGTTGCAATGTCTTTAGCCACTGCCTGTTTGCTTTTTCTCATATCCTGTTCACAAATCAGAACCATCATTTATGTCTTAGATTGATAATTATTCTTATGCGAATGATCTTGTTTAAGGCAACTTCACCAAAGTATGTCGTTGAAATAATCTTCAACAAAAAACAAAATGACCACTTCCAGTAGAGATCTTGCACTTCCTGTGACTGGGTGGAATAGAACACTGTTTAATATTGATTTTGTTAAATTTTGTTTAGTGACTGCAGAGATACAGTATTTACCAGGTTTTACAGAAACTGCTACTGTACAATGGTTCTTGAGCATAACCTAGAATATACTGCTCTGAGAAAAGTTTTTTTTTACTGCTCATAAAACTGTTTTTGGCCTGGGGACTGAAAGTCCCCTAGGCCTAAGTAAGCATACCACATTTCAAACACTGCAAACAATTTAACTGTGCTATGTGCGAATAACAACTGTAAACATGCGCTTTGGGAAAGTAGTGCAATACAGACCAGATCAATCTTTTGTTTGAATGTCGCATACGATAAGAACATATTACAAATAAAAACAGTACATACAACTTTAAACGATTGCAGAAAGGTCTACAGCTTACGGGCTGCATTACACAATCTTTTCTGTTTTAGAAATTACTGCGCTGTTAGCTGATTACGGAAGATAATCATATGCATATCACGGAAAAGTACGGATATTTACGGAAATTTACGGAAACGTACGGAATTCGATATAAGAGTTTGTAGTTTGATTTTTCAAATTTCTGATGTTATTTCATTGACAACTTTCTTATTTACGAACGATTACATATATATTTACCTAAAAATAAATTTATTTAAAAAAGGATACAAGGTACGTACATTCCCGAGAAGGAACTCACGTGATCAAAATCAGCAGCCATTTATCGAGGACGCTGCATGTTAAGGCCCAGTGAACGGTTTCACCGATTACAACTACAAGGTAACCAAGAATATTTTTTGGTTTTCCCTGTTATACACATTGTACAGTACTGTATTTATATTTCATAGTCGCTTGAAGTTGAACAAGGCGCAGATTGAATTATTTGTATTGTTCTCTCAAACAATTGATATTATTGACCATGTGATTATTTTTCATTTAACGTACGTTTTATAATAACACAAACTTCACTGCCACCCATACATTTGTGAATCATTCATTCTGTGTCATATACTAAGAAGTTGTTTCTTAAAACAGCAAAATATCTGCAGAAAACTAGCAATCACCAGCTTTTTTCTCCTGCAGTTTTATTAGTTGTTTTTAGAAAACTGCATTTCAATGGTCACTTATACTTTATCAAGTTATAAAATACTGGCAAAGAAGGCTGTCTTTTCAGAAAAACTTCTGTTTCACTGCAAAAATACTGCAAATTTAAGCAGTTATTTTTCCTAAGGGATTACAATATAATTATGCATATCTATGATTAATGGCAAGCTGCAGAATAGTAAACATACAGACAAGTTGCTACACAATGCCTATCTCTGTACTAGTTTTCACTGTTTGATAAAATGAATTAAACCTTTCCTTGAAGACTTTTAGCATGTACAGTTCTTGTGTGTCATCAGTCTGAAAACTAAGTGTCAATATCTAACTCAATTTCTGTCAAATTTAGTCACTTGGGTCAGAGTACTTCAGTATCTTCACTGCTTTCTTGTGGTGTCACTATTTGGGAATCTAGCAGGAGTATTATGTTTTTTCCATCACTTTTTGATAAAAACATTGAAATACTTACAAACAATATATAAGGCTATAAGCAATGTACATAATTATAATGTAGATGTAACTGGCTACCTTGAACAATGTTAAATATATATCTGCTTGTGAAGAGACTTGAACCCAAACTTTTGTGTTATAATAATATTCACATTTTATCATTTTGGGATGTCTACAATTATAATGTAGATGTAACTGGCTACCTTGAACAATGTTAAATATATTTCTGCTTGTGAAGATATTTGAACCCAAACTTCTATGTTATAATAATATTCAGATTTTATCATTTGATGCCTGCAACACCCTCATTTATGCTGCATAAACTGTGTTAACATGTTGTTGAGGCAGTGCAAGTAATATAGAAGCATATAAATTTAATATTTATACAAAATCGTGCAATACTTTCTGTTCTTAATTAAGGATTAATTTTGTCTTTTATGGCATATTTTGATCAGTGATTTTCTGCTTTCTGCAGATATGTTGCTGTTTTAAGAAACAACATCTTTTTATGGGCAGTAAAAGGCAGTAATTTTCTCAGAGCAGTATATTCTAGGTTATGCTCAAGAACCATTGTAGCAGTTTCTGTAAAACCTAGCAAATACTGTATTTCTGCAGTCAGTAAACAAAATTTAACAAAAACAATGTTAAACAGTGTTCTATTCCACCCAGTCACAGTAAGTGCAAGACCTCTACTGGAAGTGGTCATTTTGTTTTTTGCTGAAGGTTATTTCAACGACATAATAGAAAGAAATGTTTACATGTGGCAGGAATACTTTGGAGAAGTTGCCTAAAACAAGATCATTCGCATAAGAATAATTATCAATCTAAGACATAAATGATGGTTCTGATTTGTGAACAGGATATGAGAAAAAGCAAACAGGCAGTGGCTAGACACATTGCAACAAAAGTATTCTGAAAATTGCATTCATATAAAACATTATCAAAGAAATTGCTTGAAAATTCAAAGAATTGTATTGAAAAGTCTTAAATTGGTGACTGTTAAATAATATACTTGTATAATTAAAGAAGTTTAGAATTATTAAGCTTAATAAACTGGCTTAATTGTAAAACGGAGCGGTGGTGTAGAGGTTAAGGTGTCGGCCGCTCATCCCAGAGGTTTTGGGTTCGAGCCCAACTGGGGTCGCGACCATACCTCCTCATATGACACCAGTACTGGTTTTTCCAGGAAGCATACTTGAGAGTGACTCAAGAGTGCAAGCATTTTTCACAACCGAGTTAAAATAAATTAGTATAAACTAAACTATAAACGAAAAACTCAGATAGTTAGATGATCTGTAATGTAATATGAATGGTGTTTACTTCAAGCTAGGGGCAGTTTGTCCAAAGCAGTGTTTTGCAGTATACTATGATGTTATTTAACAGGTTAAACCTGGTACTCCAGTTTTTTTATGCAGTTTTTTGTGACATTAAAATACTTGCTGCTGCTTATTTACATATTCCGCTTGATTTCACTGCATTTCTACTACTTTTTCACTGCATTTTCACTGCACTAAACTGCACTTAAATGTTTTTCCTTCTATAGTCAATGTACAAACATTACTTTATAGATCTGCTATATTGACTGAAGAATTTTACTGTAAAAAGACTGCTTTTACTGGTAAAATTGATAAATAACTGCACTTTTACTGCCTTCAATTTTCAAAAGGAAAAGTACTTTCTGACAAGTGAGAAGCCTTCATTGTACACTGTGTAAGAATAATGTATTTCTGTTGTTGGGGGATGGGGGCATGTGGCATTTGGTAAAAACAACTGTTTGACTGTCATTCAGTCTATTTGTCTGATAATAGGGAGTGAACAAATGCTTGACTGTCCTTCTGTCTTTTTATCATCATGGGTCATATAGTATTGACCATGGTTATATGTCTTGAGTGTGATCAGTCTAGTTAAAAAATCCTGTAGTAAATAACAGAATAATGAAAACATACAAAAACAGCTACAAAATTACATGAAATTTTAAACAGTATTAATGAAACCATTTTTATTGATTTTCTTTAGATTATGACATAATACTGATATGGAACAGGTTTCAACAAAAGAACACAATTGCCACGGCCACTCATTTGTTTGACCATAACTATGTCTTCTACCAAATATCAAGGAGATTAAAAAATAAATACTGAAAATATAATTATGGACAGTAGAATATGAAGATGAGTAACATTTATGAGATCTTCAATGGACAGTGTAAATACTGTATATCCCTAAACTGTACTCATTTCATCTGGATTTGATATGAAATATAAGGATAATGAGGCAAAAAAATATAACAGTCACTTGAAGTGTTGATATGGGACTTTTGACAGTTCAGAGTCAGATATGTCAACCATGCAGGGAAGTCCACAAGTATTTTGCAGGCTTAGTTTTTATGATAATTTCAGGGACAAGCATGTATGCTATAAAGTTTTTTGAAAAAGCATTAAATAAATGTTCAGCTATTAATGTTGACAAAACTGCTGTTGTTAATAATGTGTTGACATCAGACTTGACTGAATAGATTTGTCTGCACTTCTGATTTTATCTTAGCTTGTCATAAAGATTGTCAACATGTAAATTGTAAAACTGCAGACACATTTCTTGAAAAAGGCAGTATTGCAGAAACATTGAATTAAAGAGTTGTTTTAAACAGAAAAAAGTTATACTTATTATTCCCTGAGGAATATTTGAAAGCATTTTAAACACGTTCCAGCGAATTTTTGGAATTCCAAAATTTTTAAAAAATTACATTGAAAACTATTATAATTATTCGTAATATAAGTATGTTGATTTATAGTATTTTACATTGGAAATAATTTCTACCTTTCATTCAATAACTTATAAAGACAAACACAAAATCAAATTCTAAAAGATATTGGAAAATAAATATTCCAATTGGATTCTAAAAATAGCATTAAAATTCTCATTCCAATTAGATTTTTATAAATTGATGTGAAATTTACATTTTTTTCACTTTTGGGAATCTTTTTTAGCCTGCAGCCATCTTGAATTTCCTTGTTAAGTGCTAACGATAAAGTTAATTCACCTCATGAGGTGAATTAAAATTTTTCTTAAGTTTTCGTTAAAAATGAAGATTTAACAATAATTTAACGCTAACATTTTTTGAACAACAAATTTTTTTAACGAGAAAATTAATTTTAACAAGTACACAAAAATGTATATTAACAACACCTTGTTAATTTAACATGATTTTAGCACTAACTTTGTTTGAACAACAGGTTTCCCTAACAGCAATATTTAACAAAAAATATTTACATGTTGTTATTCAGTTAACAACAATTTCATTGTTAAATATTTAAAGAAAGTTTTGAACAACTGGGTCATTAACTTTTAACTTTTAACAGTTACCTTGACCCTAGTGACCCTTGATGTAATCCGAAGCTTCTATAATCCACTAGTTACCTACACACCAAGTTTCATTGCAATACGGGTTTTTCACAGACTTATCGTTCTTGCGTACTCTTCAGCGTTAAAGAGCACAAACGGTTATCGATCGGCGAATGAGGGGCAGTTTCGGCCCGATAACGAAAGCATATTACTGTGTTGATGTATCATTAATGAATAATCCTATGATTAGCGTGTATTGTGCTAAATAATTAACTTATTTCTACTATAATTTATATCCTTACTTAAATAAATATTATTTTGTAACTTTAATTGTAGAAAAATGATGAAATTCTAATATGGAGAAAAGAAAGGAATCGCCGGCGAAGGCTTCCTTTACAATTTCATGAATGTGCATAATGATTACAGAAATTAATAAAACTGTACATTTAGCATTTCAGAAAAATTATTAGTAATGTATTTCTTAATAAGTAAAGTAAATTCGTATATGTATTAGAATTAAAACATAAAGCAAAATGCGTGGTAAGGGAGTTTTCTTTCTTCAAACAGAAACACTTCTATAGCGGATTTTGTGTATCAACTATTAATATATACGGTTAACTGTAAATTACTTTAAATTACTTTATTATCTAAACAAAAGAATAAAGAAGTTATGAAATAAATTTCAATAAAACGTTTTGAAAAAGCGAACTTAAAAACATAAGCAAATAATGATGAATAGTAATGGCAAGTACATCGTGATAGTTTTTTTCCGTAACTCGTCAACTTCTTCGGACACGGACCTATACTAACTTACTACAGCTTAATAACACATCAGTCATGACTTTAAAATAATCTACGAACGATTATTTTACGATGTAAGCAACATATTCTAAAGAAAGCAAATTAATATAGATAGTTAGAAATAGTTAGAAATACGGACCCGTGTGCATCGGCGCGTTTACATAGCTCCGCCATCAGTTTGAAAACAGATGATGAAAACACGGGTGAAAAAAGTTTTAATCATGAAAATTGGAAAGTGTTACCATAATACTGAGAGGTAAATATAAAGAGTGAAAATGCTTTGAAATGCTAACATACTTCTATAACTTGAAGTATAAAAAACGGGTGTACGGGCAGTCTTTATTCATTTATTCTTCTACTTTTCCGGGTAAAAGTATATATTAATCATTAAGAATATAATTTCAAAACGCTGTTGTTGCTTGTACACAAAATGATTTCTTTTTAAGAAACACGAAAATAATTCTCATAGCTTTAAAAGTGCTGTCATAGTATCAAATAATGGTATTCATATGAAGATACAAAACAAATGTAAAACGCGACGCGGTTGTTTTCTTTCTTCTGACATGATTAATACTGTATAGATCTGTAAAGATATTAATCAATATCTAATTTCAACATTATATCTCATTTCAACTACATGTTTAACGTCGTCATAGTATTCAAGAGATATTTAGACAGAAAACAAAAAAGAAATCATTTTGTGTACAAGCAACAACAGCGTTTGAAATTATATTCAACGCATGATGATGCACGACGGGTACATGCTGATCACAAATACTCACTTCGTGCCCAGGTCAGCTAATAAACAAACAGCTTCCGATTAATAACAGAAGAACAATTCCATGGTTGACTGATTGTTATTTACGTATGGGCCTAGATAGCTAAGTGGTCATGACGTTCAATTCCAGAGCGAATGGCCAAGTATTCGAATTCCAGTCTGAGCAGTCTGAGCACGAGGTGTGGCTTAAGACACCAGTGTAATATGTACCTCTACCCATCCAGCTATAAATTGTTCATAGTTGCCTGTCTATCTCAGGTTTGAAACTACATTTGTATCTTGAAATATTTGAGAGCGATTCCAAGTGCTAAGAAAGCTTTCTTTGTAATCGAACAAAACGTAAACGGCACTAAAATTAAATTGTGTACCGAAATGGATATATGACAGCTTTTGTTTCATTTCCGTTTTAAGGACATACCTATGTATCAAAGTCATTTAACAATAGAACTCATAAAAATGTATTTACTTCTTGTCTTTTTTCATTTAAGAAGTGAAAAATACAAGATAACATTAATGAGTGGGTGGTTGATACTTTTGTAGATCTATAACAAGTAATAAATAGAATAATCATACCTTTATCAAATCCTATCTGAACTGTGTACAGATACTCATGATAATTATACTAACTTCAGTTATGAGTAGTATACATCTCAACTTAATGTCTTATTTTATAAATACTATTTATTTCCAAATAACTTGAAATAGATTTCGCAAACACAGAATTGCGAGAGAAGGATTTTAATGAAATCATTTATTGTACTCAACCCGTTCTAAAATTTATCTAAAATGTCTTTCCAAAATCTCTGAAGTATGAAATATCGATTCGTCATTGCTATCTAATCTTTATTTCTGATTAAAAACACTTACGGTATGGAAATAAGATTTAGATATTGAGAGAAGAAATTTCTTTAATTCAACCACTTAATGTTTAAGCATACCACGGTAACGTAGACATTATTATCTCATATTTGGAAAATCCATACCCATTTTTTTCCTTTAAACAAACAAGCCATTGTGTAAGCATAACGATTTTACTGAATAATGCAGACAGCATTATTTGAACTTCACTTCGGATAGATATTTTAATGCAATTTAGTTGTTTGATACAATCAAATCCGAACATACAGTCTAACCTGCCTAAAGCGGCCAGCAAGGGGACTGGGCGAAAGTTACCACTATAGACAGGTGACCACTATAACCAGGTTGACAATGATAATAATTTGATAAAATAAGGCAATATCTAGTTACGGTAGTTTATTACATAACACCTATGGCATATCAATTTATATGATATTAATGCTTTTAATGTAACTTGTGTCAATTTCATACTGAGACAAATAATCAGCCTTCATTTTGATGGTTTGTTAAATCTGCGTTATTCCCACACAGAATTGATCAGCAAGTTTTCGAAAACTATTTCCACATTCAAACGCGTTTATTACACAAACTCGTTCTTCTAACGAAAGCGCTTTACGTTTAGATGAAGACATATTGGGAAAAAACTGGCATACAGACTGCCTTGTCATATATTTTTATACCTAATGATAGGTTGCATTTCTCTAATCTGGGGCAGATTTAAATGTTGTGGACGTTATTATATTCTAGCATCGGATCATTGGTCACGTGATTAACGCCCTGGACACGTTATCCGTGGATCGCAGGTCCGAACTCCCGTTCCTCCACTAATGTAACTAATGGTCTTTCAGGTGAGACCTCAAACCGAGGTCCGGTATATCACTTTGTGAAAGAGTTTAAGTGTGATCTTAATATCGGTAGTACATATATAGGTGACTGGGCGTTATGCATGACATACCCTCATCACATTGGTAACAGTCCTGTAAAACTATATTGAAATTCGTTCTCGCACTAAACATGACACTGAGATAATATATGTATTACAAAATATCACGAATTTACAGAGGTCAAGCCGTTAAGTATATCATTGACCATGGATCAGGTGACCGTTTCTTGTGCAAGACACACCTTCATCACATGGGTAACACATATATGAATTATATCAAAATCGGTTCATGTTGAAGATACATGTACTGACCGGACACATATTTGTGGACGAACGGACGGACGGGGACGGGCGTAACAGCGCAACCCAATAGCCCCCGCGCAACCGATGAAGATAAAAACAAAAAACATAAGATATAGAAATCATACAAATGTTTCGTGAGTCTTGTCATTTATTCACTAATTTTATGACACTATTTCAATATGTTATCTTCCATCTCGGTCATCTTTAATGCCAAAACAGCCAAAATTAATGTTTAACAACAGAAAAATGTAACATTTTTGTCAAATGATTTATTTACTTTTCAAGGGACTGAAAAGGGTGCATATTTCATTGACAAATAGTACATATAATTGAATGTAATATAATGAACAGGCTGAGTTTTTTGTTGCACACAAACATCAATTTTTGCACGCCCAATAACTTATGCAACCTGAAACCGAATGTTGTAAAACGTTTTGTAAAAAAAGTTGATATTAGTTTAAAGGATTACTTAGAACAATAACAACCATTGAACCTATCTGCCATATTTCAAGATGGTTTAATTTCAGAACATCACTCTTATCGACTTATTTTGAACCAGTAATACTTATATCCCTTGATTCACGGAACTTTTCGGCTCTATTTAGAATAGTAAGATTTACCTCCTCTTTCTGATAGAATGTCGCTCTACCCGACTGATTTTAAGATGGTGATGTTTGCCTCACCTGTGTAAATGGACATAATTTTACGGACTCATATTAAGACTTCAAGTTTTCTTTCTCTTAGTCAAAGGACAAATTTCTTCTCGAATTATTGATGTTGCCGTTCTATGGAATGATAATAGCCGATTCGATGTAGGAGGAGCTATCATTTTTTGTCTTGTTCTTAAAATATGAATTTGAAGCTGAACTTCAGTAATAGTTGTGTCGGCGTAGCCCCTAAACCGGCAAAATGTTTGTAGGTTCGTCTGTGTTGACGGGAAACTGTAAACAAATATCGAAGATATTGATATGACATGTATATTTTAATAATGCACACTTCACGACTGGTCAACTGGCAAATGCCACAAGTATTAAAACAATCAAACTTTATGATTCCAGCTATAACTAACTGCTTACATGTCTTATGGTCTGATACTGTATTCCTTATTGAAAAGTCTGTTCTTTTCAATAACTACCGAATAACACTTTATGAAATAAATGTTACTTTTACTTATGAAAATAAAGTAAAGATGAAAATTATTGACTAGCTGTAAACAATATCGAAGATATTGTATGACTGTATTTTTAATATGCCACATTACGACAATGGTCAATGGCAATGCACAAGTATTGGTTTGTCACTGAGCCGGTGTGTATGTCATGGTGAGCGTTAGTCTAGATTAGTATGAACAATCATTAGGGATGTATGAATAGGATAACGGTATCCTGTATTTGTTCACGGAATGACCGTACTGTATTATTATTTAAAATGATAAACGCGGTCACATTCGCGCGGTAGTGCATTTATACTTTACGGCCTGCTGATAAATCCAAGTTGCATTATCAATATTTGACTAGGATAGTAGAAAAGGGTCTATCTACAACGTACATGTATATTTAACGATATTCAATTGAAATAAAAGTGTTTAACAGAGCGTTTAGTTACAACTACGTGATATTCACTTTCTTCTACCTGTAGTATAAATCAGTGCCCAGTGTCTTTCTTGAAATCATAAATGGTTACTTTCAAGGTAATATTACTTAAACATAACAGCTATACATATAAGAGCTATGTTAGCCTTTGTTGCTGCTTCAATCTAGCATTTCACAACTTAGATATCTATTATTGATGTCTTATTCAAATGTTTTAGATTTTAAATGGATCAAGGATTTTTCTTTATGATGATAAAAGGCTCATAATAACCAATGTTTCAAATGCAACAAATATTGTAATTTCCATTAATTTTATCCTTTTACTGATTCAAATGAAAGTTTGGAAGGAGATTAACCGTTGAATAAAAAAGATATATGACATTTTTCAGTCTACCCTCGTTTTGAAAGTACAGAAAAACCTGACATTAAACGAAATTTTGAAAAATTGTATTAACCATACATATAATTATCATAGTTTTGGTATTAAAGTACAAAAAATGTATTTAGTATGCCATGTAGAGTTACAATAATAGCACAATACGTCTTTTCATAGTACCAGTAAATGACACTGAGTACATTGCACAAAGCAAATTATCATTATACATTATGATCATCATAGCGTTAAAATATTAAGAGGGGTGGGGTGGCTAAAACAAGCAAGGTGCAAATTGTATGAACGAAACATCAATTTAGCTCAAACCTGTTTTTCATAAAACTATTGTCTTAACATAGTGGCGAAACATCATGAATGTTTTCTAAACATTTGTTTGCCCTTATATAGAATGAGAATAATTGACATGACTATACGTGACGCCTGACTATACATATTTCAACCACTTTATTTAATACAAACTATATGCGTGCTACTAACGTGTTGATTGCTGTGCAGGGTTCTTTGCAACAATAATCAACTTTCAACCAGTACATTACAGCAACACATACTTGATTGTTATTTATCTTGTAAAGTTACTTACCGGAATGTGGCTATTTCTAATACTGTAAAACCTGTTAACAAAGGTCACTAACAACATAAACCTTTGTTTGTCTTTGGCGACAGTTGTCTTTATTCACAGGTGTTGCCACAGTACTTGACATTACAATGTTTTTACCCGCAGTGCTTTTAATTCATTGCAGGGCTTGTACACTGGTTTGACTGTATATGTCCCATTTTCGTTCATCACACCATTGGGCTATAAAAAGGAACTTAAATTCAAACACAAGCACCTATTGCAAGTTCCGACTCTGATAACAAATATCTTTTCAAAGTTCCAGGTATATTTAAAAACAAAAGTAATATATATGTTTTGTAAAAGTTTATTAATGAAATACATAAACATGCAAATTATTAAAACACAACTATGCAGAAAACAGCAAAAAGTGCGTATAAAAGTACAAAACATAAGACTAACAATACAAATGTACCATCGATATGAGCAAGTTTATCATGTTGTTACAAACTAGTGAAACTTGCTCAGGTAATCCTTGCAGCGGCAACAGAGCAAAGTGCCGTTGTGAATGAAAGAGATACGTGTATACATTCTTTGGACAAGATAAAACTTTACAGTTGTCTTTCCTCATCACACCAATAAAAGGTGCTTGTTCTCAGATTTAAGTGGAAAATCAAGTTTTTCAAACTGTCTAAAAGGAGTATTTTAACGCTTTGTTCATACCCTTTTCGCTAAGTCAGTTCCGAGTACATTGTAGCAAATTGTCGATAGACAGTCCAACCTATCTAAACAACACCTCTGAAGAGCAAAAACCTCTCTACAAAGACAAATGTTTTATTTCCCATAGTAGAACAACAACCTCTCCACAACAAACACAAATTGGTGTTCCTTTTAGTGTTGTATACAGAGGTTATACTGTAATTGATATTTTTATTAAAACAAAACTCAACAGTAAAACATTATCAAATCAAATCAAATTCCCCTTAGCTTTGATGAACATACACTAGCATATACAAAATAAAGAGCAAATCTGATCGTGTAACATAATAGGCATTGTTTCATTAAAAGGATAAAACCCCGAACAATAAAACATTATGAACCAGATTAATAATTATTATTCTGTATATGTGATATAAGCATGTTTTCTTTGATTTTAACACCGCCATATAGTCGTTTAAAGTTTTCCGATACGATTTACCAGTATCTTGGTGGAGTGGCATTATTGTATTTTATTTCACATGCCCAACATTTTCTGTGTTTGTGTCCATGAATGTGTGGTTTAACTTTCTTAGGCTCCGTCTTTTCCTGTTCTTGTGCATCGCCATCAAATTTACCAAGATACCCTTCAGTACGGTGATCGTCTTTGTGTTTAATCTGTTCCTCTGCCTTTTCAACATTAGGAGGGGATTCCTTCTTTAGGAAAACTTCAGAAAAAACATACAATCCGACAATCGTCAAGATTCC
>JAFMSR010000017.1:19215544-19233044 GCA_022818135.1 Saxidomus purpurata
CATACATAATGTAATATGTTTGTTTCTATATTGCAATTTCCATTGAACATGAAATAATTAATCTCAAAATTCGGTAATGGGACTAATCATGGAAAATTCAAAAGTCAAGCGAACCATGAAAGCTAATTATGCATGACTTACATGTAAGACTGTCTATTCATACCTTTACAGAAAGGTCCTAGCGCATCATCCTCCCATTTCCAATTTAGACTTGGAGGGTACACGTTTGGCTCTCTCAAACATTGAATTGTTGTAGCTCCACCCATGGGATATCCGGATTTACAAGCTAGATTACATACAGCACCAAGTCTAAAGGAGTCCGAACAGTCATATCTAAGATGATTGCCACCGGCTACACGAAGATCTGGTGCGGAGCAACTGATGGCTGCAACAAGTAAGAATTACTTGTTTTTATAACTGTTTTTGATGTTTCAGTGTGATGCTGTCTTTCACTCTTAAAAACTATCAGCGAGGTAATGTAAAAATAAGCAAATCCGTGACAAAACAGAAATACTTTACTAATTTACATATTACTTTTATAAAGGTAAACTAATCCGGTGATAAACAGGGAAAATGGTCAAGAGAAAATATGCTTGTTCCGAACAAACATCCTGTTATAAATATACATGCACGCGACATATATCAATCTAAATGTGTACTCCAATAAACTAATGCGGAATAGACAAACGTTAAGCAAAGAATTGCAATTTTGACAACATCTAGTCGAATCCATAATATTATATTGTGTTTCTTTGTTTTCGTTTCTGAAGGTGGTACGACTTTCAGGTAAAACACACGGTCGACGTTTCGCCTATTTAATTTTACAACATTTTTCACTTTTGTTTACCATTTTACTGTTAAACCAAATACAGTGGGGTAATGTACCTACTCAATACTTCAACTGTAAATACGCAACTATCACCCCTATTCCCTTCCCTATCTTCTATCGTATATTTCATGGTATGCGATCCTGCTTTAAATCGTTGACCGGGTTGATAACGATGAATTTCAGTGATCGTTACGTTTTCCCCAGAATTGTCTTCGCCATCCGGTGGTAGCCATGTCACTGGTGCAGTGTTATCTGTTGAGTCAATATACACTTGGATGTCACCTGGACAATCCTTAAATCGTGGCGGAAGCACATCTGAAAAGGTAAGTTTGAATTCAATCATTTGCAAACTATTACAACCCGTCAATATTTACCATCATAGATTATCTGTGCATGTATCATATATTCGTCCTATGAGATGTTGCCAACCTGAAAAGATTGGCCATGCTTTGAACACATTTCCATTTTAAAAAAAAGAATTGCGTTTTATTCATATATTAAATGCCGCTCGTGCACGAAACATTCTAAAATTTATTGTTAATGGAACAATTTTTAGGTGAGCTTGTTGATGAAGTATACAACATAATAGTTAACCAGTCTTGCTGATTTTTATTGGCAGAATTCATTAGAAAAGAGGCAAAGCGCTTATATTAGAACAGTAACTGTTTCAATAGTACATCTAAACAAGAAAACTATGATTCAAAAGTATCACGTCGGGCAAGAGAACTGATTTTTAAATAAGCCATTCATTTTTAATTTTATGATTGCCTTTCGATTGACAGCTTCCTAGTTTTTTGTGATATGAGCACAGCTGTTTCCCATATTACAAATTGTATCCAAACATACAGGTAAAGGCAATATATGCAACCATTCCCATCGCAATCGAGTAAACATATTCTTTGTTGTTCAATAACTGAACCATGATACTTCCATTTCAAAATATACTGTAGTGTGATTGTGTATACAACTATGGGGAAAACAATCAAGTCATGATAACAAAATGAATCCCCTTCACCCGATACTAAAAGGTAACGACATGTTTAACCGACACCGGTGTTTTATTCTGGTCGAACAAGAAAAGCTGTTTACTAATCTCTAAACGTTTACAGAGACGTATTAAATAAGGTGACGTTTACTTTAATAAAACAACATCATTTCATTTTATTTTATAGCTACATATTCTTAAGCGATTTTCATTCATTTTATGATATTTGAAAAAAGAAAAATTAAGTACTATTTCTTTATTGTTAGTAGTCCCGGTCGGCCGTGGGTTTTCTCCCCTGGTGAACTTGCCAAGACCCCAATTCACAAGAAACATTTTCCAAACCCGTATTAACCAAAGCTGGCCGCTTTTGCGGTCCCCGATATTTAAGTGAACAGACTAAAAATGTGCCAACGAGAAGGTGACAATAAGACGATTTGGTAGATAATATGACGTGCTTTTTTAATAAGCGTGCTTAATGTTATTGTCTACCTTTGCAGTTTGGAGATGATCCCCATCCACCCTGTGCATCACAGCTCATCAGGTGCATACCGTGGACTTGAAATCCGTCTTCACACACAGCTTCGCACATATTGTCATATACCATCTTATTGTGTAAACATTGCACATTTCCATGCGAAATTGACGGAACCCCTGCACAAGCTCTTGCTGCAGTTGTGGAAAAATATGTTATTGGTAACCATGGAAAACAGCATACAGACACTTTTTGGATATTTCATAACTGTTTACAAAGCTTGAATATAAATGCGCTTGAGAACGTCAATATTTACGTAATATAATGAATATACATTAAATTACGTAATATATCTATATCGTTTTGAAAGCGGCATCATTAACGTTCTACTAATTGCAAAACTTTAAGATTGATAAAGTAAGAACAAAGCCTTTTTCTAAATTTAAAATGATATGGTTATCGAAACAAACTGCATCTGAATTACTTTTTCATGAAATTATTAACACGTTGTAAGGAAAAAAGGACACAAATCTACGTACGTACGTTTACAATTTGGAATATATGGTGGTTGCCATTTTCCACTGTTTGTACATCTTATTGATTTAGTGACACCTTCGTCTAACTTGAATCCTTGATAACAAGTAATCGAACAGGTAGTACCAAGTGTGATATCTGAAGCACCATGACAATCTATTTTTCCGTTTTCCGGCCATCTAGGAAATCCACATCTTCCAACTGTAAGAATTTGAACAGAATGCCTATCTATCAAATCGCGAAATATACATAAAGGTTTCACGAATTAAGTTAATACAGTATTATGAATTTATACATGCAGTTTAAATAAAATAAACTTTAAAATAATTGTGTATTTCTTTATCTGCATTTTGTTTACATTGTGTTTTTAAGAACTTGATAAAATTTATACACCTGTTTATCACTAGTTGAAAATTATATACCTTAATTTAAAGCCCTGATTTCAGCTGTAAGAACACTTAAAATTGTTTGAAATCAAGTTAGTATTTATTGTACTTATTGTAACAGTTTTTAAGGTTGTTACAAAATGTAAAACATGTCACGTTAAAAAGGAATTAGTAGTTACAAGTTACTATATAGTATGTCCTATTTTATACATGTATTAATACAAGCAATATTTCATTGAATGAGCTGAGCAATAGAATGATTATACAAGAAATATTACATGAAACCATTCCAGTGTTCTTTAATTCTGACTCTATTTAAATCCCTTTTAAATTAGAAGAATTAAAATGATCTTTGAAAGTTAACTATTTTTCAATTTAGTAGAACAGTAATTAACAAGAAGGCGCAATTACTACATTTAAGTTGCAATTTGCAAGGCTTTACAAAGAACTCTTAGTAATAATAATTGTTGGTACATGTAATATACGTAGTTTTATTTTCTGTCTGCATTACTTCTGTTGAGTTCAATACCGCAAATAAAAGAATTTTGAAGATAGGTTATCTCTATTTCTACTTTTAAAGAAGGCAAACTCATTATGTGAAGACTCAACCTTTGATTTCAAACGAAAGATAATCGGTAGCAGTTAATCCTTTCTTGTCAGTTCCTTTGAAGTAAACCGTAACAATTCCCTCAGAAAATGAGCCACCATTTTGAATATTCGGGTACGTTTCGACTCTAGAATAAAACAAATGTGTATTTCACTAAATAAGGAAATTATAGCTTACGCTAGTGACATACTTTCTATTTGAATCTGAATATAATAAGATGATTATTTATTTCTTTGCAGCTTTTGGTAGCTTGCTGTGCTCATGGCTAAAGTGGCAAGATATTTTTTGTAATATTTTTAAAGATTATCTAGGAAGGCGGTATCCAGAAACTACCGACCTTGGCGATAGCAGTAACCCTTCAGTAAGAAGTAATACGTCCGTAATATATAAATACATGTAATACACTTTTGCTTAGAAAATAGATTTATGTAAAGTTAGATGCTTTACTTTAATTTCCCATCTTCGGGATCCGTTATTGTAGGTTGTTTCCACGAGACTTTTGCCGATTTACCATGTAGAGCTATAATTGGTGTCGGTGATAACAAAGCTGCACGTTCTTTTATATGAGGTGGCTGATTTTGATGATGGTTGTTCCTGTGATCTGGTAAAAGTTTAAACAATGAGTTCGTGTTCTATATCTGCTAGTGAGAAAATGAAACTACAAACAAATGTACATATCGCCAGTTTTAGAATCCCTTACATGGACAGAGCACTACAATCAATGTGCCACAATACATATAAAGGTTTAATTTGTTACATGTATATATCTGGAATACTGCATAAAGCCTTGGTTGCAAACTATGATATCTTCAAAATAGGTCTAAATTGTACAAAAAGTATATTGCTCGCATTTCGTATCGGTTGTCTTTTAAAATTGCCGATCGCTCATGTAAGAAAGGTAATGTCTTCATTATGGGATGTATTGCATGAGTATGTACGTGACTTTCATGAAAAAATGCTCCGACTTTTGCCAATTATTCATTACATTTCGATATGTTTTAAAGTACATTTGTAACAAGTAGTCCTGCAAGATAGGAAGGAGGAAAATGTTGAGCGGTGTTCATCATTTAATAAACAATAATTTGGAGTACTGATACGTAGTAATTAGCCACGAAGGCCGGAGGCCTGAGTGGTTAAAAACAGCGCATCAGTACGACAAATTATTGTTTTTAAGACGATAACAACGCTGAAAAGGATGTAATTTCGATTCTAACATGACCAGATATTACAAAAGGTGTATAAATGCAAAGCGTTATTTTCTACACGAACGCTCATTTAACGTCATGCGGCGCAATATGACGTCATGTTTACAGCATATCGATTCCCGCGTTGTTTATGGTTTAATATAACATAATTTTTCTACTCTTTGTATATAGAGACAAAATCGCGAGTCATGTTAGAATTATAAATAGACAACAGCATTAGCCACATCAATATAACCCTTATATAGTATTCTAGAATGCATATTTTTAGAGTTGGTAACTGATCACGAAACATTCTGTTACATGTAAGATAATCAAACAATTCAGTAACATGAGAGCAGTTCAAGTGTTATAACCAAATACAAATTAAAAACGTCGTTTTACTGATAGAAACACGGAAACTCACTTACCGTATATTTAATTTTAATGAAATATTGATGAATTTTAAAATAAATTGTTCTTAACATGTTCTATATACATGTACGTTGAAAAGGCTAGCACATGTAACATTATTATAAAAAAAATAAACGAAAAGAATACATGTACATATATACTGCTTACATGTACACCTTTTCTTGTACTTCTGTAGTAGAGATAAAAAAACATCAAAAAGAACTGTTATTTAATAGCGACCTATTATTTCAATTCATTTGAACTTTTGGTCAGAAGCAGATATCATTGTATTTCAAATTGGTACTCAAACTTAGTATGCAGGTTGGTCATGACTAGTGGTAAACCCCAACCTATACTGATGTCAGTAGGTCAAAGGTCAAGGTCACTGTGACCTTGAGACTTGAAGTCCGTCTGTCCAAGCCATTATCTCCTTATATACTGTTTGCACCAGTCACTCGAAACTTTCCTCTGAATTTTCATCTGAACCCTGGGTCTTAAACTGTGTGCAGAGCGGGGATATGTCCGTCTGTTTAAGCCATTTACATCTCCTATAATTTTTGCCCCAGGAACTTAAAACTTTCCCACAATATCGTTATGACCTCCTGGTACGACACAGTTTTTTTTAATAATTTTCATCTAGCCCTTGGTTCTTAAGCTGTGTGGGTTAGGGCAGGGCTGGGCATTCCTGCACAATATATACGATACTGCCTATAAACAGAGGCACTTGAGCATATGACATTCAAAATCGGTATGCAGGTTATTTATGACTAATAGAACACCCGTACCTATGAGACTAGTAGGTCAAATGTTTAGGCTTCCGTGACCTTGAGAAATGACGTTATTTCCCTGTCAAAAGTCAATGCAAGATGCAGATTTTACCTTTGTTTATTTGCAAATCATTCTTATTAAGGAACATAAAATTAATCAATACCGTTTTCTTAAAAATTGAAGACAAAACTTACGACATAAAAACAAACACGCAATTGCGCTAGCTGTATGTCCGACCGCCGCTACCACTCGATGAAAGAAGCCGCCAATTCTGTGACCAATATGTGTAAGGAAATTTCTTTTTATCCTCATCACACTTTTGTCTGCCAAAAACACAACGAATTTTGTTTGCTTTACATGAATGTGTATAAATATCAATTAGTCGATATATTCTATAGTTCTTTTAACCTATGGCTTGAAACATGTACAAACAATATATTGCATGAGTCTGTGATTAGTTTTTCATGTTTTCCCATTAAAAACGGTGTAAGCTAAAATTACATACATATTAGCATTCAAATACCAACGGTGTTTAATTGAGAAGATGTCAGGCAATGTTGGCTCCTCATTACGAAAGACGTTTATAGGCATCCCGTCGAAATTAACACTAGGAAAACACTTGCAAAACCAGCTTAAAGCTTATATTAATTAGAGCTTGATAAATTAGTACATACACGATAACGCCTTTTATTAAGATTTTATTTGGATAAAATATAGTACACTCTGTTCAAATTAGTTCAGTGAATTAATTACCAACGTTCAGAAGACAGTGTACATGGTGGACTTTATTCCCCTCTTAAAGCCTCTTTACTGTTGCTTTTTGTAACACTCTGTTTGTGCTAGGTAAGAAGTTCATTTTTAGTACTACTCGTATTACGTAAAACCTACCCTCCGCTAATGATATGATGTTCACTCCATCATGACAGGTTATTTTGAAAGCTTCCTTATTACTTTCAAGAATGCAGGAAGTATTTAAAGGTAAAACTTCCAATCCGAACGTAGAAAGTTTGTTGCCAGATCCATCCGTACAGTTTTTAATATTTGATGATTGGCCAATGTAACATCCGTCT
The DNA here is from genome assembly GCA_022818135.1 of Saxidomus purpurata. Lineage (NCBI taxonomy): Eukaryota > Metazoa > Mollusca > Bivalvia > Venerida > Veneridae > Saxidomus > Saxidomus purpurata. Next base: position 19,222,791 of record JAFMSR010000017.1, read on the forward strand.
ACCGTTGCCAAGTCTACAGCCTATACATTTATAAACACGTCTTATTACAATCGAATGGCATTTTAACTAGAAAAAACCTGTATGTTTGTGTTGTGATCTATGATATCATTTGAAAGGTATCAACATGTTACGGAAGCGTATGATGGTCGATAGTTACTGTTTATGTCAACTAGACATGTGTGTGGCAATATGTTGACTTTGCTTGATAATATTTTGCAAGTGTGCGTTATGCCATGACAAAATAAAATAATTGTTTAAAAACAAAGCAATTTTTTTTTCGTAACACATTAGACGTAAAAAAGCAATCACAATATCATATCTTGCTAAAATTATTACAAAAGAAACTTTTTCCCGAATCCGACACATATTGTTTGGCAAATAAAGTTCTTATCTGACATATATTTCTCGCGCAAAGCTGAAATCGAACATCATCATTTACTCTGCAGCCCTCAGCTATAATGAATTACAAGAGTGCTAAGATGGTCCTATATCGCTATCCTGCCCCAAAGACAAAACGTAGGTCTAAAGTCATGATCGAAGCCAACCGCTGACAATTTTTAAAATCTCTTCGCGAAACGGTAAACACATTCTAAACGTAGGTCAAACATCAATGTACATAGTGATATAACGTTTGACCAGATATTACACAGTTTCGATCTTGACTAAAGTTCATCAAGACAAACTTTCTTTCAAGATGACTGATGCCGGTATGTCAAATGTCGCTTCTAGAGTTTGTAGGTTTTTTAATGACTTGAACCGAAGTCCTACTTTTTGACCCCACGAAAACTAGTTTCAAACTAAACTTAAGTTCATCAAAACAAACATTCTGATTAATTTTCAAGATGATTTGGTTCAAAATGTGAATTTTAGAATGTTAATGTTCCATGAGTTCACCTTGTGATCTAGATTTAATGATGTGACCAATTTTCAAACTTGACCTATAGCATTTATCAAGACATTTCCAGTATGATTTGGTGCAAATTTTGCTTCTGGAGTGATCACAGGGGTTTTCTTATATTCACCTGGTGTCCTATGTTTTGATCACACGTAATGCAGTTTCTATTTACGGATGATTGGGTACAAAATGCGGTTTCAACAATGTTTGGAATATTGTTTTATTATTTGTAATGGTCTAGGATTTGACCCCGCATGACCTGGTTTCAATTTTTTGTCTAGAGATCATCAAAATATTTTTACAGAATGTTCAGACGGTAAGTGTGGACAGACAGACAGGCAGACAGGCTAGGGTGACCTTAAAAGAGAACATTTTCATAAGTCATATACTCTAGTTTCACCGATGTCGGAGCTAAATATTAACTCATCTTTAGTAATAAATTATCCTACACTAGCAAGATAAATCTTTCATGCAAAAACTACACCGTTCAAAATTATTTACTCGCTAATTCTTAAGTAACGAATGCTACAATTATCATGTAATTATTTCTATCATTATCTTGCATTTTCTGCATAAGATTTCAAACATGATGCGATATTTTCGTATCAAATCTACATAAATATCTAGCAACTGGCGACCATTATACGCTTCCGTAACATGTACTTCATTTAAAAACAATTTAACTTTCTTCGCTTGGATACACTGCAAGAAAATAGGCAAATCTTGCAGTCAGTACAACAAAACGTTCCAAAATATGTGATAATAGCCACAAATATGTATGAATTGAGATTTTTATGCAACGTTTGCTGCATTCATTAAGTAACTTTTCTCAACACATTTGTTTGATTTAATTTCTCTTATTTACATGTAAAAAAATAACTTCAATTGAATAAATTCGAGAGTGGTTTTTATTGCAGGTTTTGGAACAATCTGTTACAATGCAATTATGAACTGTATCACAGTAACATAACTCAGTGAGTTTAGAAGTTTATTTTCATGAAAAGTGGACATAGCATATACATAAGGGAATTTTATTTTATTTGAAATGACATAACGCACGAAACTGGGTCCACACCACGACTATCATATGCTGTCGCTGCGTTATTCCATTTTAAATTGTGCAATTATTACAACATCATGCTTACTACACTGTTGTGTCTTTTAATTTGGAATATTCACTCTATTACGGAAGCGTATAATGGTCGCCAGTTGCTAGATATTTATGTAGATTTGATGCGAAAATAACGCATCCATGTTTAAAATCTTACGGGGAAAATGCAAGATAATAATAGAAATAATGACATGATAATTGTAGCATTCGTTTCTTAAGAATCAGCGAGTAAAATCATTTTGAACGGTGTAGTTTTTGCATGAAAGATTTATCTTGCTTGTGTAAGATAATTTATCATTAAATTAGTTAATATGTAGCTCCAACATCGGTGAAACTAGAGTAGATGACTTATGAAAATGTTCTCTTTTGAGCTCAACATAGCCTGCCTGCCTGTCTGTCTGTCCACACTTACCGTCTGAACATTCTATGAGTACAATCGTCATGAAAATTGGTCAGAATATCTTTCTTGATGATCGCTCCACCAAAAATTGAAACCAGGTTACGCGGGGTCAAATCCTAGACAATGTCAAATAATCAAAAAATTATTCCGAACATTGCAGAAACCACATTATGTACCTAATCATCCGTAAAATTGGTTAGAATGTTTGTCTTGATGAAATATAGGCCGTGACAAGATAGAAACTGTATTACGTGTGATAAAAACCTAGGACACCAGGTAAAATAATAGAAAAAACCTTGTGATCACTCCAGAAACAAAATTTGCACCAATCATCCTGGAAATGTCTTGATATATGCTAGGTCAAGTTTGAAATTTGGTCACATCATAAAGTCTAGATCACAAAGTGAACTCATAGAACATCAACATTCTAGAATTCACATTTTTATCCAATTCATCTTGAAAATTAATCAGAATCTTTGTTTTGATGAACTCTAGTTTAGTTTGAACCGGGTTTCGTGGGGTCAAAAAGTAGGACTTCGGCTCAAATCATTAAAAAAACCTACGAACTCTAGAAGCTACATTTGACACATCTTGAACGAAAGTTTGTCTTGACAAACTTTAGTCAAGACCGAAACTGCGTAACATCTGGTCAAAAGTAAGGTCACTAGGTACATTGATTTTCGACCTACGTTTGGAATATGTTTACCGTTTCGCGAAGATATTTTAAAAATTGTCATCATGACTCATGACTTTAGACCTACTTTTTGTATTTGGGGCTGGATAGCGATATAGGACCATCTTTGCCCTCTTGTTATTCATTATAGCCGAGGACTGTAGAGTAAATGATGGGGTTCGGTTTCAGCTTTGCGCGAGAAATATACGTCAGATAAGAACTTTATTTGCCAAACAATATGTGTCGGATTCAGAAAAAAGTTTCTTAAGTAATATTTTTAGCAAGATATGATATTGTGATTGCTTTTTGACGTCTAACGTGTTACGAAAACAAACCGCTCTGTTTTTAAACAATTGTTTTATCTTTTCACGACATAACGCACAATTGCAAAATATTATCAAGCAAAGTCAACATATTGCCACACACATGTCTAGTTGACATAAACAGTATCTGTCGACCATCATACGCTTCCGTACTCTATAGTAAGGAAACGAATATACGCCACCATTTGCTAGATGCTATTTGCTAGTTATTCTCTCCTTTTGTGTTATTATTTGGCCCTGAAGAAATCATTTCTAGACTCGTGACAATAGTTTCTCGCTAAATCACTTTAAAATCTTTACATTGGGCAATATTATTGAAACATAACGCGTTAACATTTATCTAAACATCGCACAGTACAGAAAAGTAACATTCTGCAGGCATAAATATCATTCGTTGCTGTATAACGGATGCTGTTCTGACATTGCGCATGCATAAGGCAGTGACGTCAGGATGAGAATTGCGCGATGTCAGAACAGTAACCTAAAGTTCGCGTTTTTATACAACAACGAAAGATAATTACGCCTTGAGACTGGTATTTGTCTGTAACGCTCGATATTTAGATAAACGTGGTAATAATACTAGTAATAAGGAATGTGCACAAAACTTACGCTTTCTGATTCAATGATATACCGTGTGTTGCTGATGTAAAGAAATTAAAGAGTTTTTGGGAGAATTCATTGTCACAAGTCCAGAAAAGATTGCTTCATTACAGAATAATATCGCACAATGACAGAATAATTAGCAAGTAGCAACTAGCAAATGGCGGCGTGTATGCGTTCCTGTACAGTACATTGAAAAAAAAAACAAGTTTCAAACTTTATTATAAAACGTGCGTCACAACGTTACGGCTTGAAACAGTATAGAGTATCTATTAAATTCTCTCTTTTACACTTTACGCGGAGAAGTCGCACGAAACTTTCAAAAATAATGAACGTTAATACACAATTCTGACTTCCACAGCGTCCGCTGGCAAGAGAAGAAACACTACGAAAAATTATATCCCAACATTACAGGAGAACGTATCATAAAACAATGCGATTGTTCAAAGAATACATTTCAAAATTTATTTAAATTATTTCTGACTGTTAAAACTTGTAACAATAAAAACTTAAGCGAGAAAGACACATACTATTACTGGTATATATATAAAAAAAATGATCAAGAGGCAAATACCAAATCTATATACATGTATTTATAACAAATAGGTTTGGTTTGTTTTTATTCTGTGAATACGTACCTTTTCTTCTGCTTTGACACTGTTTGTTACCAGAATAAAGAAGAATAAAAATTGTGTTTCCAACATTCTTCAAAATGGAAAATTTTCTGAAAAGTAGAACGGAATGATTTGAATAAAGATGCTCAGGCTTTAGTAAATATTAAACGTCTTACGGGATAAAATGTTTTGCACACCGATAGCGAGTGACATATTTAGCACGCTCTATTCACTATGTAAAATTGCTGATACATGATAAACAACTACATTTGATTGATTGTAATAGTAAACTTGTTATAAAATGAGGAAAATGAAAGATTTCAATCACGAAAAACACGTGGTTTTCTTCAAACAATTCAAGAATAAACTCTGTTCTATAAAGTCTGTTCTTTAAGTTGTAGTATTAAAAGCTTAAGAAACTCTAACAGGTTGAGTTAAATTCGAGTATAAAAGAAAAATAATTAGAGTATGATATAAAATTAATTATTTAACTATCTCTTTATTATTCTTTTTATTACATTTAAAAAATAATCCTAACTATGATAAACTAACAAATGAATACAATACTGTAAATCCTATAAGAAGTAACCTATTGCATAGACTCGCGACATCCATACAATGTTCAGTAGTACATTTTTGTACTGATTGAGATTTTTGTGGGTGTTATCTTTTGTTAACCTAGATGTGATTGGTTGAAATTCGGTTTTAAGTAAACAAAACACTGGTTGCATTTTATCAGACGTTTTTACGGTTTATGTTCCATGAGTAGTTTTCAAAACATCATAAAAGTTATACATGAAAAGTATTTAGTCTTAGTTTGGTTTAACATAAACAGGTAAATTTTCAGGAAGTTTTATGTAACAATATATACCAGAAACTATGCTAATGTTATTTTGCTTATTAACCCTGCTGATAATTACTGAGGTAACCACGAATCGTGCATCAACATGGGACTCGTGCGGCTGTTCCTGGGAACCTTGGGGCGCATGGTCCCAGTGCTCTGCATCTTGTGGTGGAGGAACACAAGAACGTGACAGACGTGTTAGGATGCTTGATATTCCGTATTGTCAAATTTTTGAAAAATGTGCAACACCCGATTCTGGCTTGGATCGAAGGGATTGTAATACAAACTGTTATAATGGTGGCTCGTACAAACAGCAATTAGACTTATCTAGAGGCTGCAGTTGCCAAAAGGGCGTTAAAGGATCATGCTGTGAACAGAGTATGTAAACACTTTTATCAATATGTTGCGTTTCATGCATTAATTTGATGTTTTGAAAACAACTAAGTCGCTGTTCAAACTAATATCCTGCATTTGGTTTACCACCTATTCAGTCTAACAGTACACTGGTTTAATTAACATTTTCAGGAAATTTTATGTAATTGTTTTTAAGCATTACTTATGTTTTTTGAGCATATAATATATAACATACATGTACATGTAGTAAAGAAGAATAACCTAAATGGCGCTTTCGTCATTATTTTCCTCAGTTGTAAACTGTGGACAACCCAGCCCTATATCGAATGGTGTCTTCACTGGAAATGATTTTACCTACAATCACCATGTACGGTACACATGCAACGGAAAATACAATATGTCCGATCCATCGTTAGCGTCAATGATTTGCACAGAGGATGGATACTGGTCTGGAAGTTCTCCTGTCTGTCTTTGTATGTTGAAAGTAACTTTATTTACATTTTCTACAAATTTTAGTAGGAAACCATAATCCAATTACAGTACACAATACTTATTACATGCAGATTTTGTACATTTCGTGTTATTACAGGTAGTCGCTTTATTTATGAATGTTTATGACTTCAAAATGCAATATCTTAAATATGACCAATACAAATGACCTGTAAAACAATGTGGATTTCCATTTACCTTCAGCGATTATTTTAAACACAGGTCTGCTTTATACTTTTATAATCAACTGACTTAAAATTCTCTTTTGAAAAATAGCTGTTTGTTTTTTGTTTTTTCGATGATATATTGATATTTAACATCTCATTATCGATGTTCTATAGTCTTGAACTGAATAAGAAAGAAGACTTTTGAAACTGAGACATGCGTATGTTTATAGATGCAGTTTCATGCGAAAGCAACCCTTGTGAAAATGCTGCCCATTGCGTGAACTTACTAGGAGGCTATCAATGCAACTGCAAGCCTGGATGGTCCGGGAAAAACTGTGAAGTTGGTAAGTAAGCATATTGCTCGGTATTTAATAGGAATTCTAGCACTCATAGAAATAGCAAGTAAACACTCTGAATATATACAATGTACTGGAAATATGCATTTTCATGACGATACCTATAAAAAGAAGTCTCAATTTGCAAAATGCATTTTTAGAAGATCCTAAGTATTTCAGCTCACAAACGGAATTACAATGATATAGACTATACGAAACTTCTAACATACCACCAGCCCTTTTCCTTCTTTATTTAATTAGCAACCCTTCCAATATATGTCAACTTAGTTTTAGCTATCTGTGAACGCAATATATCATGTCTTGCATTTATGAAGACACTGGGTAGATGCTTCCGTTCATGTGAATTTTAAAATGATCGAGTCATATAAATTTCATCATGAAGAAAACTTTAATAGTGGGTATCTAAAGGAAGACCATCAAAACAATTACCCATGTTAAGTCTACAGAGGTTTAAACGTTAACTTAAAAATCTATGTCATATGATTTGTACCACTCGATCATTCTTAAATCCATGTTACGGAAGTACAATGTATTTACCTAGTATGTTCATAAATTCAAGACATGATAGCTGTCGGACATCGATAGTTAAAAATAGGCTGGCAGATGTTAGAAGAGTTGATAATTAAATAATAAGAAAAAGGGTAGGTGGTACGTAAGAAGCTTCGTTTAGTACATATAGATTACATTTATTTGAAAAAAAGACCTGAATATCAAAAACATTGATTCTTCTACGGATAACAACGTGCACAGGCAATTTAAATGATAATTCAGTCGAAGTGAATGAGGCAATGTTGATAACAATGTAATATAAACTAAGCAAAGAATCGTTGTAAACACTTTCAAATGGTTTGAACTCTATTTTTAAGTGTACATTTGACATTATAGATATTCAACCCCCAGTTGTATTAAATTGTCCGTCACACAGGCATATTCTGACAGCTGAGATGACAAGTAAACAGAATTGGTCAGAACCGAAAATGTCTGATCCCCACGGAAAAGAGGTCCACATTACCAAAAATTATCGGAAAAGCAGTTTTGAATTTCCTTGGGGAGAGTTCACGATTCAATATAATGCAGTAAAACCCTCAAATGGACTGACCGCTGAGTGCAATTTCAATATATCAGTTAAACGTAAGTAAATTTCTACTTGTAGATATTTTTACTAACATACAAAAATAGAAAAGCTACATATTCACTGAACATGTTTTCAAATATCACGATAAATCTTCGGGAATCATTCTTAAGCGCAATCATTTAAAGCTTTTAGATTTGTAACAGTTGGAGGAATGAGATTTAAAGACACATGTGTACCTAATGATTAGTAAAACCGTTCATACTCCAGTTAATTAATTGCAAAATTTCAAATAGTATTCCTGTGATATTCGAAATATTTAATCTTTCGGAATATGATATTCAGAGTCTATCACTAGACTTAACCGTGAGATAATTTTCTTTCAAAAGTGAACATTAAAGAGGTTACTAAATCTGAAACTATTGAAAATGATAATTTAAATAGAAGAAATCAGTTTATAAGACCAAGAGAAATTACAAAATCTGCAACTTCCATTTCAAACTTGTTTTTCGAAGGAAGTGCTTCCAACCTAAATACATCAATTAACTTTGGACACTTCGAAAATGTGCTGTGTTTTAATTCACTCAGTTTTCTCATATTTGATGTAAGCTATGGAGTGCTTGTTTCTTTCAAGTTGTACACATTTAGAGACGAAAGGTTTTCTCTGCTTTATCTAACGAATCAGCGTTAAACATCAATATAAATATTTCAGCTTATCCATGTAAGAAAATGAACCCGCCAATCAATGGACTCATAGTGTGTAACGGCTGGAGGTCAGACTATGCTCAAGTTTGCATCTATCTTTGCAAAGATGCATTCACCCTTCCACCAGGCCACAAATCAGAAGATATTTACAGTTGTGGAGCAACAGGAAACTGGCTTCCCCCATCTCCTGTCCTTCAGTGTGTTCCCAAAGGTAGGTAAATAAATAAATGAATAAGAATAGTACAAGACTCTTAAGACCTATAAAATACATACAATGTGATACAAACATTTCAACTGCAATACTTCAAACACTCAAAGCATTAAAATCTAAGCAAACCATTCATTCATTTGATATATATCATATGTACACTTATTCCTTTTTTATTAGTAGAATGCATTTAGATACTTGTTCATTTCAGATCTGTTTTCGAATACGGCAAGCGATACAAGTAAACCTGTGTCAGTTTCAACATGCATGAATGCAACAGAAAGACTATATATCAGCCAGTTTTATATAGCGTCATTACAAAAGTCGCCTTTTAACGCGTTGTGTGTAAACCATGCTGCTGAGTGTAAGACAGATAGGGTTGACATAAGATGTAAGATGTTTGTTCAGAAATGATATAAAGTTATATCACAAAAGTGATAAGTCCCAAGCCTAGTTATGCCTACTGTCGGCATTTCTTTATATAGTTATATTAGATGGAGTTATTGTCCTTAGGTTGTCTAACTTTACGATGTATTTGCTATTTATCTGTACTACTCTTTGCATTCGAACAATTTCATATGAGTGATCAGTCTAAAGTCTAGTTGTGCATACTGTCGGCATTTTCCGACTCAGTTAAGGCAGAGTTATTGTCCTTGGTGTATCTAATTTTACAATTTCGGTGCTATTACTCCTACACCTAGGTTTGTGATACTATACAAATGTGATACATGTACCATTGATTCATTTGAAGTAAATAATCATGCATTTCCGTGCTGTGCCATCAATGTCAAGGACCACGATGTAAATAAGGGAGAATCACTTTTCCCTTTTTTGTTTTATCCTTGGTATTGATGTGCATATCATGGTTTGTAAACTTGTATGCATACTTATCTGTATATGTATGCATCATGTTTGTTTTAACCATGTTTGTACATCTGTGATATACTTAAATAAATCTATCTAATAGTATCTATCCACCCACTGTTTGCATTTCAAACAAACCACACGTGATTGACCAATACAATGCCTACATTTGCATTTCATCCGTCTGTACTGATTTATTGATATTTAGTGAAAGCTCTTGCCTTTGCAAACATTTCCATGTACACCCTAGATGACATTGTGATATTCCATGCTGATGGCAGTGGGATGTGGGAGATATATAGTTTTGTCGAGAAAACAACATCTAGTTTACATTACTTTAATATTTAATATCTATTAAACCGTTTATACATTTATTTGTGGTTTGTACGAGTATCTATATGTTGTTTTTTACTTCAACATCTAGTTTACATATTTGAAAAACTCGGATATAAAATTTTCATACACCTTCTCGTCTCTAGACAGATGGTCGCTACTGGCTAATGGAGAGCTTAACTTGAAAGATATTTGGAGAAGCACATAAAATTCATCTGGAAGTCTATTTTTACAAATGCCTCTACA
>JAFMSR010000017.1:19243044-19291646 GCA_022818135.1 Saxidomus purpurata
TTTCCCGAATACATATTATTTGGCAAATCAAGTTATAATCTGACGTATATTTCTCGCGCAAAGCTGAAACAGAAAACAATCATTTACTCTACAGCCCTAGGCTCGGCTATAATGAATTACAAGAGGGCCAAGTTGGTCCTATATCGCTATCCTGTCCCAAAGACAAAAAGTAGGTCTAAAGTCATGATCAATGCCAACCGCTTACAATTTTTAAAATCTCTTTGCGACACGGTAAACATATTCCAAACGTAGGTTTTAAAATCAATGTACAAAGTGACTTAACTTTTGACTACATGTTACGCAGTTTCGGTCTTGACTAAAGTTCACCAAGACAAACTTTCTTTCAATATGACTGATGCCGGTGTGTCAAATGTGGCATCTAGAGTTCGTAGGTGTTTCTATTATTTTACCTGGTGTCCTACTTTTTGACCCCACGAATCCCAGTTTAAAACTAAACATAGAGTTCATGAAAAACAAACATTCTGATTAAGTTTCAAGATGAATAGATTCAAAATGTAAATTCTAGAATGTTGATGTTCTAGGAGTTCACCTTGTGATCTAGATTTTATGATGTGACCAAATTTCAAACTTGACATAGCATTTATCAAGACATTCAGGGTGATTGGGTGCAAATTTTGCTTCTGGAGTTATCACGATGTTTTTCTTTTTTTTACCTGGTGTCCTAGGTTTTGATCACACGTAATATAGTTTCTTTCTTGTCCTATATTTTATCAAGACAAACATTCTAACCAATTTTACGGTTTGGTTGGGTACAAAATGTGGTCTCTACAACATTTGGAATATTGTTTTATTATTTGACCTGGTCTATGATTTGACCCCGCGTGACCTGGTTTCAACGTTTGATCGAGAGATCATCAAGAAAAAAATATTCTGACCAATTTTCATGACGATTGTACTTATAGAATGTTCAGACGGTAAGTGTGGACAGACAGACAGACAGGCAAGCAGGCTAGGGTGAGCTCAAAAGAGAACATTTACACCAGCTATCTACTCTAGTTTCACCGATGTCGGAGCTAAATATTAACTCATCTTCAGTAATAAATCATCTTACACAAGCAAGATAAATCTTTCATGCAATTACTATACCGTTCAAATTGATTTTACTTGCTGATTCTTAAGGAACGAATGCTTCAATTATCATGCAATATTTCTATTACTGTCTTCCGTAAGATTTCAAACATGATGCTATATTTTTTCATCAAATCTACATAAATATCTAGCAACTGGCGACCATTATACGCTTCCGTAACTAGACATGTGTGTGGCAATATGTTGACTTTGCTTGATAATATTTTGCAATTGTGCGTTATGCAATGAAAAAATAAAACAATTGTTAAAATACAGAGCGGTTTGTTTTCGTAACACGTTAGACATCAAAAAGAAATCACAATATCATATCTTGCTAAAACTATTACTAAACAAACTTTTTCCCGATTCCGACACATATTGTTTGGCAAATAAAGTTCTTATCTGACGTATATTTCTCGCGCAAAGCTGAAACCGAAAACAATCATTTTCTCTACAGCCATCGGCTATAATGAATTATAAGAGGCCCCAGATAGTCCTATATCGCTTTACTGTCCCAAAGACAAATAGTAGGTCTAAAGTCATGATCAAAGCCAACAATTTTTAAAATCTCTGCAAAACGGTAAACATATTCCAAACGTAGGTTTAAAATCGATGTACTAAGTGACTTAACTTTTGACAAGATGTTACGCAGTTTCGGTCTTGGCTAAAGTTCATCAAGACAAACTTTCTTTCAAGATGATTGATGTCGGTGTGTCAAATGTGACTTCTAGAGTTCGTAGGTTTTTTAATGATTTGAGCCGAAGTCCTACTTTTTAACCCGATGAATGAAAACTAAATATAGAGTTCATCAAAAACAAACATTCTGATTAATTTTCAAGATGATTTGGTTCAAAATGTAAATTCTAGAATGTTGATATCTGTGAGTTCACCTTGTGATCTAGATTTTATGATGTGACCAAATTTCAAATTTGACATGGCATTTATCAAGACATCCAGGGTGATTGAGTACAAATTTGGCTTCTGGAGTTATCACAATGTTTTTCTTTTATTTTACCTGGTGACCTAGGTTTTGATCGCACGTAATATAGTTTCTTTCTTATCCTATATTTTATCAAGACAAACATTCTAACCAATTTTACGGTTTGGTTGGGTACAAAATGTGGTTTCTACAATATTTGGAATATTGTTTTATTATTTGACCTGGTCTATGATTTGACCCCGCGTGACTTGGTTTCAGTTTTTGGTCGGGAGATCATTAAAAGATATTCTGACCAATTTTCATGACGATTGTTCTTATAGAATGTTCAGACAGTAATTGTGGAAAGAAAGATAGACAGGCAAACAGTCTAGGGTGAGCTCAAAAAAGAACATTTTCATAAGTCATCTACTCTTGTTTCATTAATGTCGGAGCTAAATAAAAACTCATCTTCAGTAATAAGTTATCTTACACAAGCAAGATAAATCTTTCATGCAATAACTATACCGTTCAAAATGATTTTACTTGCTGATTCTTAAGGAACGAATGCTACAATTATCATGTAATTATTTCTATTATTATCTTGCATTTTCCCCGTAAGATTTCAAACATGATGCGATATTTTCGCATCAAATCTACATAAGTATCTAGCAACTGGCGACCATTATACGCTTCCGTATCAGTCGGACAATAGCCGTTGTATCTGTCCATACAAAAAGTAACAAGAAATGTGACAGGCTTGATTGTTCTCATCAAACTCCAGAACTTTATGCATACATTGTTTGTAAATACGGTTATTCAGATGCATTTGTTGCACTTTAAACTAAGCTTGTTTGTTTTTATGTATGTATGGGGCGCAAAACCCGTTTCAAAAGTGATGACATAACTTTCACTAGACTTTTAAAATCAAGATTCAAAACTGATGCATCAATTAGCACAAGTTTAGAAAGTGAGATTTTATGACTTTTTACTTATCAAATCATACTTCATATAATATTAAAATGGCGAGTAGTCAACATGCGAGTCTAATGAAAACCCCCCTATACAACTAGATTTTAATTGTAATATTATATTTATGGAAAAAATGAAGAAGTAATAATCGATTAGTTGTCGTATCAAATAGTCGATTATATTCGATCATCAAGACATCACTAAAAACGCCCCTTCTTAAAGTCAATTTACTAACTCGAGTTCTTTACATATCATTTCGACATAAAACGCCTCTTCTTAGCACACCTGGCATGAAGTATCAGGGTACATGTAAACTTTTAGGATCTCACACCGCCCGGCGTCCGTCCATCCGGCCGTCTGTCCGTCTACCATTTCCTTCAAACAACATCTTCTCTGAAACCATAAATGAATACATATAACTTTAAAAATATCATGTTCAGAAACTTCAAGGTCCGATGCTTAGATATTTTGTGTGAAGCATCACCTAAGGTCCTCAACCAAGAGTATTCAATTTATAATCCTTGTATCAAAACTTGCCCAACTCAGCGACATTTTGTTTTATAAAGATTTGTATCAAGAAATATTTTAAAAACATTCTTGTTTATTGTGAGTAAATCATTTGTGGATTCTTATGAGTGGTCAAGCATGATACAGTCAGGTTAAATTTTAAAGAGGGCAAAAAGACAGGGTTTAGAAAAATCAAGCAACTACTGCTGAGAAAAGAATGACTTCAGCTTGTTTCGAAAAAATGGACAGGTGATAATTAAATACATACTCTTATCAGAGATGCGTCATGTTAAGTATAGATATGTAGGGGCAAAAATAAGTAACCTTTATAAAGTAATACCCTTCTCCGTGTTTTTATGTCAACTTTGACAAAGTGCTAAGGTGAGTTGTCTGTAATGTCGTGCCAACAACAATTATGATCCTTGTTTATTTCATATACTAATTTAGTCATTTTCGATTGCGCAACAAATTTTTGCAACTTATATAAACATTCCAGATGGAATCAACCTCAAAGAGAGAGAGGAAATGTGGAATATTTTGTGTCTTGCTTGTGTCTCGCCACGATGCCTCAATAATGATCCTGGTTTAACTTAAGATTTTTGGTGGGTTGCATCTACTTATAAAATTTGCTCCTTGTGTATTTTTTTCTCAGTATGCAGGTATGAATATTACCTACATATTACCAGCATGTGTTTCCCCGCCATAAACAGCAACCGACAGTAAACTTACATAAGGAACGTCATAAAGCTTGAAAAATGGGCGTCTTATATCGAGATAAAATGTCATTTTCGTGAACAACTGTCTAAAATTGACTCAAATAGTAAGTTATAAACCGGACGAAGTCTCATGTGCAAATTTGTACCTGGAATTTTTAAGTTTGACTTTGACTTTTGAACTACGGACCCGAAACTTGTGCGCGACACGCTGTCCTAATTTGGTGAACAACTGTGTCAAGTCAATTCAAACTCATTCTATGCATGAAGAAGGTATAGCCAGTACAAGGTCTTATACATCCTCGTCCGATATCAACTGTTATTAAAAGACAGTAACCTTATATTCTCTATGTATTAACACTTTATGATTCAATAATATTGCCCAATGTGAAGCTATTTAGGCATTTTTGAGAGAGAACAAATATTGCCAAGAGTTAAAAACGGCCTCTTCTTGACAGTAATATTTCGCACAATGACAGAATATTTAGCAACTTTAGTAGTAATTAGCAAATGGTGACGTATATGCATTTTCGTGTAATATGCACAATATTAACGTATCAATATCATTGCCCAAAATAATGATATTAAAAGTTTTTCGCCAGTTAGCCAGGGGAGCGGTGGTGTAGAGGTTTAGGTGTCGGCCACTCATCCCGGAGGTTGCAGGTTTGAGCCCCATTAAGGTCACGACCGTACCTCCTCATATGACACCAGTACTGGTTTTTCCATGAAGCGGACTCGAGAGCGACTCGATAACCTCAAAGCTTTCTTCACAATCGAGCTAAAATAAATTAGTATAAACTAAAATTAGTTTGGCGGTAACAATATATTATGTTGATAGATATGAACTATTAACGTACTTAAGTTATAAACTATTCAAGAAAGACTGAAAACGCAAGCTTTTTCATTCGGTATTATCAAATTAAAAGGTGCATTACAGACTAAATTTCTCAATTCAAAAAATGTTATACATTCTACTTGTCATTTCATTTGCGGTTGAAAAGTTACCAACATACGGCCGAAAGCAAGTTTAATACGGCCGCGCCGAAAACAAATTTCAGGTTGCAGTTTACAAGTGTTGTAGACTTTCATTTGTGTATGCCGATTAATTTTGGAGGGTATTTGAAATACGAGGTTATCGTCTCCAAGAGTAGACAATTTAAGAAAAATATTCTCCTACTTACTGCTTTGTCATTGTTTCAATTTGTTTCTTTTTATCTTGATGAATGTATCACTTATTGCGCTCCATTGGTAACTCTCACATGATAACATTACTAAAATTGTGTATCTTAATCTCAAAAACCTAGTGACGATGTATAGTTTGTCAAATGTTTATGGAATAGCAAAGCTGTTCCTAGTTTAACCAACAGTTTGAAACAATGTGTAAACAAATGATAAGTCTCACTCTGTATAAAACATACTTTATTGCTTTTTTAAAATAATTTCTGAACGATTTAATATACAAAAAAACATGATAAATTACGATTTGTGTATTAGCGAAAATCTTCATTTCTTATGATATTAAAGATATTATTTAAAGTGACTACGTCAACAAAATAAAATTCCCCTATATAAAATCGTCCAATGAATTGCGCATTTCTTATCGTATGTGGATACTTTTTTACCGAACAGAACAGAACGGTACCTTTATTTATAAACATAGATTACAAAACGTACATTTTATAATACCATTTGAATGAGTGAAAATAACATATATTTAACCATAACATAGGAACAGAATTGAAACAATAGGTGTCGGTTTACATCTTAAGCAGGGATGGTGATCATTTATCAAAATTGTTAAACAAAATGAATATGACATATATATATATTATTAACTTATATTCTTGAATGTCCCTGATAGCAAGAATTCCATAAAATATATTGTGTATACTTCATTATTCATACATGTAGTATTCTATTATTGATAAAATTCAGTCAAGGCAGACAGCAAAATACATACGAAAACTTGAACAGTGTTCAAAATTGAACGGCTTGACACTTGTTTTATGTTGCCCATAGATTATTGTGAAACTTCCTTTACAAAAGGATAAGAACGCATGACCTTAGATACAAAAATTACAGCAACAAAACTGGAAACCCTTTGTTGCTTTACATTAAATAAACCTAACCAGGCTAAATGACGTTTTCTCTTAATTCTAATTAAATTAAATTTAAATAAATAAACAATATTTAACGGAAAGAAAACGTTCTTTTTTCCGGATTGATGGCAACATGTGTTGCTGGCGCACGGGTGGAGAATTCGACTTCATTCAGACTCATTCCACGGACCTAATAGTGGATCAGGCATTGGACTACCAATCCAGCGTATGCAGGATCGAGTCTTGCTTGTTTTTTTGGTTTACTTTTGTTAAAGATTTTTTAATGACTATTTGAACATTCTTTCTCCGTCGTCCTGCACACATTCGTATATAGAGCTGAAAATGTCGACAAGCAAATCATAAAAAACAACTACGTTCTACAGATAAGATTGCCTTGGCTAATATTGAAGGATTTCGAAGATGTGCAGTTGTAGTTTGTGTCACTTAAAGGTCCAATACTAAGGAAAGCGAAAATTTAAATATATCTTAAAAAGTACAGAAATAAGCTATTTTTAATAAAAAATGAAAGTTGGTATGTAGAAATTCTAAATAAATCACAGTACATGTACAGTTATTTTTCTATGCATTATGAAGAAAGTTAAAAAGGCATGGGTGGTCATTTTGTCAATTCACTGAGATTTCAACATAATACACATACTTTTCTTCGTGTTCCAAACACTTTCTTTACAATTTAACCTGCCAATCTTCATTATTTAGTGTCTTGCATAAGGTTATGTACTTGCTATTGAAATAACTGTCACTTGAATTTCGCTTAGTAGTGGACCTTTAAGGAGTACACACAAAGAGGTAACAAAAATAATGTGCACACATTTTTCATTAAGTTAAAAACATCGTTGCTTTTTATATTACCAGAGCTAATAATATACTAACATTTTTGTATTATTGTAATGTTGTCTAATACAGATGCTTGGTGTCTGGACATCATCCCATTAGGCCTGACCCTCGCCCCTGCTCACTGCAGTACCTTATATACATCCTACAACTGCGTGTTAGCTAACCGATTACAAATGCAAGTCCTTATTCTACTTACCTACTGATCACATGTTTATGGTGACAATTTATATAAATACCTTGTATTTATTTACGTTCCGTACAACATGGGACAAGTATAGATTGTGTGGCGAGTCCATACCCCAAGCATCTGTGTTCTCTAACAGTATCATTTTATACTCCTTAAAAATATAAAAACTATTCAGTTCAATAAACTCGTTATTTGATTTTTTATGTATTTGATTTTCAAGTTTTAGAGATTTTACATTATTCTATACGCAGTCAGACTATCTCACGGGTATTTAAAAGGATATGCAGATAACAAAATCAGAATAAATTAGGCGAAATATTTAATAAACCGCATAAAATATTCAAAATATCTAACGGATAATTATAATATGTTGAAATTATTGTGTGGATAACTTTAAAATGTTTCTTATGCATTTTACCCGCACAAATGACTGTAAATATTTATTTTCAAATTGATATTTGAGAGAACATTCTCTCGCTTATCAAACTATTTTGCATATTGATATTACGTATAAATTCTCAACATCCAATGAATACTTGCGTACTTTAAAACCGTGTATACAGATTTATGAGACTTAACTGTGTTTCTAGTTGGACCCCTACATGAAAGCACCTACGATGATACTTGTGCCAATTTGCCTGCTTCTTCTGCACATATTTACACCTGTAGAGGTAACGAATATTTTTTAACTGTATTATTTCACTTCAGAAAAATTTATGAACAAAATATTTTTTATTTTACAGTTTATTTTATTTCTTTACTCATGTAAGAAAAAAGTATTAAAGCTATCCAGGCAGAGGTAACAATGCTTATTCTAATTCTACTCTCGGCACCATATTTTGATGGACATTATTTTTACTGAGGATGATCTCGCTGTACTCTTGAAAATAATTGAAAGTTATAGATATTTATGGGTAAGTTTCGGGTACAGCCGTTCTCTTTCATTTCAGGATTGTTCCATCACTGAAATACGCGGAAACGTTTTAGGGTGTATACTAAAAGATGAAGAAATTAGCGTAGATGTAATACAAAACGTCAGTGTAGCGACAGATACAACATGTATAGTAGAAAACCGTGTCGGTGTCAGCCATGTACGCTGTAACGGAAAAGATTGGAAAATAAAAGGTCTAAATTTAGTTTGCTATATTTATACAATGCTTTTTTAGCTTTACTGATTATAATATATATACATGTAACAGAGTGAAAAACAGTGAGCAGTCTTGCCGGGACTCTCATGCAAGACCCTTGTTTACGAGGCGAATGATTTTTTTATTTTTTATTTTTTCACGGTCAAATTGTTGGCGCAAAAGTCATGGGGTGAGAAAGATACGATCTGAACATCAGTCTATTTTTAAAGTATTTCATTTTAATCCTTAACTATTTGCGCATTAATTCGATAGAACAATGCACAAATTAAAAGACATAACTGTTGCTTTGAATCTAATTAATCGCCTAGTTTAACAAGTGATTTATCCATTTTCAGACACGGTAAGAAATGAAAAACATATTCGAAGAAAACGTGGATGGTGGCGCTCAATGTGGAGAGGTGTCAGGAGGGTTTTTACTGGAATTGTCCGTGCAGCTACATGTGTAATCACCTTATTCAGTTGCTTATGGGCTGGCAGAGCAGGACCGATTGGTAGGAAAGTATTTCTTACATCACTTAAAGAACTTAATCATGATTTATATCTCCTCGAGCGATATACTATTGTGTCTGAAAAGGTTTAGTTTTCCATTTCTGCATACTTTGTCTGTAAAATTACCATTTTTTTATTTTTGACAAACGGACACAAAAATTAACAATTTAAACAATAGAACCAATGTGCAATTTACGATCCCATTTCAGACAATACACGACCAAGCATGACCTGCGAAGAACCATATAAGCATGCTATAGCTGAACCTTACCAGATCTATGCAAAAGTATCCTGGAGGGAACCAGTCGCCAACGATGACACAGACGGGACGATAATGCATGTTTTTAGATTCTAAAGTTTACAATGTAACATAAGAAGAGAACATCTTAGTACAAGCGTTTGTAATTTAACATTTAACATAGAGTTAGTTTATTGCTTCAGTTCATATTTGTATTGCAAAACTTTAAAATAATACACATCATTTTTTTACAAACAGCTGTCTCTTTGCTTTTATATATATTGATTATATATCGAAATGTAGTATGTGTATAAGACATGGTGTTTGTACGAAAACATTTTAAAATGTTATCACTTAAAAATTATTTAGACCAAGACGACGGAGTGGTCGTCCACCAGGGCATCATTTTCCCGAAGGAAGAACATTGATCACCTATGAGGCAAAAGACAGAGCCGGAAACAGGAATACTTGTACAGTAACAGTAGATGTGACTGGTAGGTGTTTTGTATCATGTTTATACACTGTAAATAACAGACGATTGTCTCTTAGTAACAATTAATGAAAAACAGGGGGAAAATAATGAATTGATTTACCACAGGACTTTATTTGTAATGTAATAGTGTTTGTGAACCCTTCAAGTTACTTTTATAACAGGTTTGCATTTGAAAGCAACGCAGTTAATCGGACCTTAATACATCGGTTTGTAAAGACGAACATGTACTTGATTTTGTGTATCTTTGGATACTCTTCTCACAAGCACTTAGCTTATATAGTGCTCAAAAACAAGATTTGATGCTTTTAATATTGGACGCCTGATGTTAATATTTTGCAATTATACTTCATTGACAATAATGTAACTTGACAGTACATGTATTTGGATATATATTTTGTCAGTTGTACGATGTGAACAGCCAAACTCTTTGCAAAATGGCTACTATCAGTGCCATCCAGTTGCAGAGTTTTTGTATGGTGGTAGCTGTAGATTTGGATGTTATGAAGGGTTTGATTTACATGGGGCATCAAAGATAGAATGCCAGAATACCGGACAATGGTCGAACGCACAACCGGAATGCAAGCGTACGTACTGTTTGTTCTTTGTGCACATATTTTACAATTTCCCAAATACATAGAAGTTTTATGCTTGCTAGAATTAGGCAAACTGTACATGAGATAAAAGATCAGAAACTTCCATTAGCAGTTTAATCTGATTAACTTTGCAACTGTTCTTTAAATCTTAGCATGGAAATGTCAAGCTCTGTCTCAAGTTCAAGGTGCCGGATATCCGACTTGTAACAAAGATTTTTACTTTCGAAGTATTTGTACTTACAACTGTAATCCGGGATTCGACATGCCACCAAAAGTGAGCAAAGCTTTAGTATGTGATAAAACAAAGAACTGGCGAAAATTTGGGAATCCTAAATGTGTTGGTAAGTCTAAATAAATGCATAAGCAAAATAAGTTTTTATGCTTTTTCTGTATTATTATGTAATCTCAGTAATAAGATTTTGAACTTGTAACCTCGAAATATTTAGATAATCATTTTCGGGGGTTTTGTCGTAGTGTGGTTGTTTCATAACGCTTTAACATTCAACACTACAAAATATGCTGCAAGTATCATTACACTAAGATAGCAAGACACATTTTAGTTTACCTGATAAAAATGACACGTACATTTTAGACTTATACAAAATAAAATATGTATTTAAAGCCATGTTGTAGGTTTAATGAGGTATCTAAAAGTTACGATTGAATCATTGTTTACGCCTTTTTAATCATATACAAGAACTCCTTGTCATCAATGATTGGAATAATATGTGATTTTTTAAAATAGATGTTGAACCACCAGTTTTCAATATGAGTACGTGTCCTAGTTTGATAATAAAGGGAACTGATTACACAGCCAATTCGACAATTGTGTCTTGGAAACTGCCAGAAGTCAATGACAATAGTAACCATACTTACATACACGAGAGAAAGAGTTTACTTGGCAAACGGCTGACGGCTGGAATATACACCGTGGATTATGGTGCCAAAGATGCTGCTGGGAATAGCGCAGTAAATAAGTGTTCCTTTAAGGTGGTTGTACGAGGTATTTACAAAAATATTATTATAAAAGTAAGTGTTTTACCCCTGCCGCTGTGAGAGAGATTAAGGTTAGAATGACACATATTCGTTTTAAGCAGAAAATATTCTTCACGCATTAATACGACAAAAAGATTGCTTTAAAACATTTTGTTTGCATTTTCAAGGTGAATGCCGAAACATGTACAATAATAAGCTGAAAATGCCAGTGTAGTACCTATATTGAATATAAAAAAACGCTAAAAGAATCAGAAAAGTTATATATGCAATGTAAAAACTGAGTCTAGTGCTTGTCTATAAAAACAAGTGATGTAAAGGTATGATGTAAAAATAATATGTAAAGTAATAAATTGTAGACTTAGTAAGATGTCTACCAAATCACTATCTACATGTCGGTAGGTCCCATTCTGGGCAATACTTTGATTTTATAGCTGTTTTGTTTGTTCTATAATGGTTAACAGTAAACTGAAATATTTGCAAACACTTGAATCAGATTATATGATGAAATTGGCCGAATATTCTTATCTTATCGAAGTGGCTAAAGTTTGACATCAGTAGAGTTCAACGAATATAATGTTATTGAACATTGATATTTTGGACTTAATGCAATGAAGGGGATAGTTTGCAACTCATCAAAGTCTTCCATTATTTTTGGCAGAAATAAGATGCCCGAAACTTTATCCAACACCATATCTTCATATCACTTGCCCGTCTGGCTATAGAACTGGTGCGCGATGTGATGTTTCATGCGATCCCGGGAAAGATCTGTATGGCTCTGATGAAATAAACTGCGAAAGAAACAAAACAGGTTTATTTGGGAACTGGAATTGGAAATATCACCAACAGACGATCTGTAAAAGTATGCTTTACATATTTTTGTGTATCTTACGAGAAAATGTATAATTCCCGGTAATCGAGACACCATGTGACCGTTTTATCATATTATTGTTGATGAAGAGTTGTTTCCGTTTGCAAGTGTTTGTTGTAATTTGAAAAGCATTTCATGGGTCTCCTCTATGTTGATTCCCTTTGACCTAAGACCTACAAATGAACTTCACAAGAAGTAAAAAGTTGATAAGGATTAACAAATTTCAATGAAATTCAAAAATGTGACCAAGTATGAAGGATGTATTGTTGTTCTCATGCGGTCATGAACATACTGTGTAATTAGGTATTTCGGTAGCACAGTCATTGTTTATCGATCAATCAAAAGTGGAACTTGTACTATAATGCTGCAGACAAACGTAAGAATTGTTTTATCTTTCCTCTCCCCGCCTTGGTGGGGGGGATATGGTAACGGGCTCCGTCCGTGCGTCCGTGCGTCGGTCCGTCATACTTTTGTCCGGAGCATAGCTATAAAAGCATTTGAGGGAATTTATCTCAATTTTACACACGGACAGAAGACATTGAGATGAAGTGCAGTGTACAAGGACCCTAACTCTAGCTTGGCTTGACCATTGTTTTAAATAATCTCCTTTTATTGAATTTTCTTGTCCGGGCAAAACTCCTAAAGTACTGAACTGAAATAATTCAAATTGCAAGCAGTTATAGAGGACATTAAGACGCAGTGCAGTATTTTAGAACTATAACTGTTACTTACTATATAAGTTATCTCCCTTTTGATTTTACATGCAACACTTTTGTCCGGAACATAACTCCGAACGTGTGCAAGGGAATTAGTTTAACCTTTACACATAGACTGAGGCCATTGAGAGGAAGTGCAGATTATAAGGACCTTTACACTAGCTTTTCCTCTTTTTAATTACGTGTATCTCCCTTTATTACTGTTTATTGTCAGGGCCATAACTCCTAAAGTACTGAACTGAATTGATTCAAATTGCATGCAGTCATAGAGGACATTAAGACGCAGTGCAGTGTCAAAGAACAATAACTCAAATTTACCCTGGTTTTCAGTTATCTCTGTATATTGACTTTTCTCATAAGACGTTTGTGTAAAGCATACAATTTCAGTTTTTTAGCGTAGAAGTGCTACATTTATACAGAGTAAATGCAGGTGAATAACCCAAAACACGTTATAATCACTAATATTTTATTAGATTAGAACCTTTACTTTATCCATTCCTCTCACTTCAAATTTCTTAGTCATAAAAAAAAGATCACTCGGCGATGGGATGACCATTTCTTACATTGCTCTTGTTTATTTGTGGATCCCTTTGTTTATCTTGTTACAATGTATCTTTTACTTCTTTTTCTAAATTAGGGCTCTACAATTCATTTGCTTCTTTTCTTCAGACGGAAAGAATTGTGTAGACTTGCCACCACCAAAAAACGGAGCTGTAGCCTGTGACAACTGGGAAGGAGGACAATTCTGTCAAGTGCAATGCAGGAATGGAACCATGCCCGTGCACTTAAAGAAGTTGTACGTCTGTAAAAAAAGTGGTGACTGGTCTGAACAGCCCCCAAGCGTCAGGACATGCAGAGGTTAGCTTCATCTTATATATGCAATCAAACTGTTAAGCTGCTTAAATCTATTGACCAATATTTGCAGATTGGCAGTGTTAACTAATTAAAATACATGTATCCGAGAAGACTTGTCAGTTTTATATGAAAATATTCGTCAGTTAAAAGGAATATATGTTATATATTAAATTACTTAATTAATATACACCGAATGAATGATCCAAAAAATAGTTTACGTCCCTTTTCCTCTAACAATGTCAGAACCATATGATCAGTTTTCTGTAATAGTGATAGTGATTGTAATATAAGCTTCCCGAACCATGTCGCTTATTCTTGCTGAGGGTCTGACGTAAATATATCTACTACATTTTTATCTAAATAGTTTGCCAGACTGAACATATCGGCTTCTTCTTGAATCAGATCGATGTTTGTTAAAAAGTTAATAGATTTTAAAAATTTAAATAAATAGGTATAGAAAAGAAGTAAAATGGTAAAGATTCTTTTAAAATAGTCCTGTAAATATGATTGGAAAAAACTAATAAAGGTCGTAACACTTAAATTCTTGGTGCTATCTTGAAAAAGAAAATGATTGTGAGTCTACGTCTACGATATATCTACCAATCTCAGGGCATAGCCCCACAGCTGTAAATATATAAGCATAAAAAATGCACGTCATTGTGCTTAAAGAAGGTAAGCAGTTCTGAAAAGCAGTCTAATTCATTAAATCGTCAAATAAACCCTAATGAAGATGACAATATAGTATATGTAATACGTATTGAATTTAAAGTCAAGCATCTGCTGCAGGACAAAAGAGCTACCGTACGTTATCTCCTCAACAGGCAAAACTAGATAAATGTGTTTTAAAGGTTATGCAAATATCTATACAAACATTTTATAACAAAATTGAACTATTACTCATTCATCTTCGGCCGTATTATCGATAAACTGAAGGATAACGGACTATTTATGAGTGCCGGTTTAATTTTGCCATTCAATATTACCTTTTGAATATGTTTTGAGGAAGAATACACAGAGATACATCTGCTATATTGTTTACACCCATATCGTTTAGATACACTGTATAATGGTATCATTAGATATACACACACATGCATTAACGTCTTTTTCAGCGGCACGACACAGTCATGTACAACATACCATTGGAATTACTGCTTCTTTCTTTTTTGATGGCGACTGTACTGATCTATCAACACAACAGCAAATAGCAAATAACTTTATAGATGTTCTTCAAAATAGTCTTTTTGTCGGGATTTGTCCTGATTCAACTGATTGCAATGCAGGAAATGTCCAGGTAAATTTCAAATTGAAATATTTCTGTTGTTTTTGTTTTTGACGTTTTTTCACTTTCTATTTTATTTATTGTTTTATTTTTTTATTGACGTAGGTTCTTAGTTTTAAAATATTGAAGCTTTGAAATGTTAATAAAAACAATATACATGCATTTTGTTTATTTATATTAAAGTTTAGATATTTGAAGATGTAAATTGTCATTTTGCCTTAAAGTTTGCGATTAAACTACTCTGAAATATGTATCGGGAAAGTTTGGTCCAATATATTTCACAAAATTTGTGAAATTATGTGATGCACCAAAGTGAAGACTATTAAAGTGTTTAATTATCATGTATTGTGCTTTCTTGATTTTTAGATAACATGCGGAGAATCAAGTCGTAAGAGAAGAGAAACAAACAGCTCATTTTCAAACAGCGTTATTGAGATAACCAGCCAACTACGGATATCTTTACATGGAAGTGAAAGCTTTGCTTTGCTACAGAACAAAACGCAGTCAGTCATCGCTAATGTGACTCAAACTCTGAAAGAAAACATGAACCACATTTTTGGTGATAGAAACGTTTCACAAATACATTTATCTAACACTGGATTAGAAATACACTGCCCGAAAGGCTCTGTGACATCCGAAGAAAGCTGGAATTGTAGTACGTTTCCTAATATTTACTTTCATTGAGTACCAATTAAATTGTACAATTCTTCCTTCCTTCTGTTATCTAAGGACTTATTTTTTTAATTTCGTAATTGAACCTGTTTACTTTTAAAAAGTAGAACTTTCAAAACTTTCATTTCTAAACAAATTTTACTGTCGTATTTTACTCTAACGTTTTTTGTTATAGTTGATTGTCCAGAGGGAACTCACTATGTAAATACGGCCAATGCTGCAGTGTGTGAGGCTTGTAGAAAAGGCACGTATCAAGGCAAAACCGCCCAAGTGCGATGCACTCAGTGTCCAGTTGGGAAGACGACACAAACTGTAGGAGCGATGTCTGTCACTGAATGCGAAGGTAAATAAATACATGAATTTACTTATGAACTCAGCATCATCAGTATAACTGCATCATCTATTAAGGTAGCGCCTTACAAACGCTAGTTTTTCAGTCACCACGTTTTTATCTTTTTATTGTATATTAAGAAAACGTCATACTTGTCATCCACTTTGAACAAGGTTTGCGGCTACGGTTAGCCACCTCTACCAAACTGCATTTTATACACTATTTCCAGTATGAGGGAACAGTGTCACCGATTTCTGATGTCTGTCTTTAAATTAATTTTATGATCTTACATGTACTGTGATGGACGGTTCTACAATCTTACCATACAAAAATGATCATGAAAGTTTAACAAATAATGTTTTCAAAAATCCATGACAAGGTTCTTTCATACAGAGACAATGTACGGAAGGCTAAAAGATTTTTGGGTAGATGGAGTTCTTTATTATGAGTGTTTATAGACCCGGCCGAACCTAGGATATCTCCCTGGGTAAACTTGCCAAGATTCCTGACAAGCGCAGGATGAAGAAAGACAAAATTTTAATGCAGATTCAAGGGAATGCGGGTACCATACCATAGCTCTTTTACGAATAAATGCCTTGGTGCTTTAAATACCCGGTTTATACCACCGAAACACGTGACGCTACCTCTGGGTTGCTAACCAATTAATCTCTAGTTGGGTGGGAAACACTGAAAATGTTTTCTAAATTTTCCAGTGCCCCGGCCGGAATTCAAACCGGGGACCGCTGGATTGGTAATCCAGAGCGTTAACCATTCGACCACCGCGAAACCCGTATAGGGAGTTACCCATTGAATAAAGCCTTGTTTTTCCAAATAATGAAAACAGATAAGAAGTTTCATAACATTTATTGACATATTTCTTTTTGTAATCATGTAGAAAAACATTGTATTTTGTCTGATCTGTGGAGAGTTTGGAAAGACTTTTAAAAAAATGTATAGGTTTACATATTTTCTAGTCATAATACAAAAGATATCGATGTTTTAAGATTTAGGTGAGTGAAGGTCTAGTACCGTAAAATGTTCTGGCCAAACAAAAAAGTAGATGTAATTTACAACTTATCCTTTAATTGTTTTCTGACCCCTTATTAGATAAGATACTGTCAGATTATGTATCTTTAGACTGGACATTTAGTCCAATAACAGACCGTTAAATTTATTGACATGTAGACATAATTGGTTTTAAAATTATTACATTTTTATTGTTCTCTGTGTGTGTTTTGTAATTAGTTTATTACCCAACGGTGAAAATGTTTAATAACAAAAAAGCATTTACTTCAATATTTTACATGTATATGTTTTCTTACGCATTTTAGCAATGTTTGATACCTTGAACACATCTTATATGCAGACAACTTATTCATACTTTAGAGAAGTCTGTGAAAATTGAAAAAAAAATTATTTACATAGCAAACTACATACAATGTAACTCAACATTTTGTCTTTTTTTCAAATAAGAAGTTTTTAACCTTTTTAAACATGTGTACCATCATTTATCAACTTTTACCTACTGTTAATGTAGCTATGCAGTAGATCATTGGCTAAGTCACCTACTGCGAATACACAGGTATGTCTGGACCCCTGTGGCTACATATCTCACATTCCTGTTCAATTGTCTTTATCAGAAGTGTTAATATACAAAATATTACAAAATTTCTCTGAACAAAAGTAGAATTAATTTATGTTTCAGATGCGTGTAAGCCAGGCAGCTATTCTCCCGATGGCCTTTTCCCTTGTTCGCCTTGTGAACGAGGATATTACCAACCATCCTTCGGTGAAATGAAATGCCAGTCATGCAGAGAATCAAAGTCAACACAAACATTTGGCGCCGTGTCTACATCGAAGTGTGAAGGTTTATTCTTACTTATATGCTACATATCATGATTTCAACGCCCTTTAATTATATTTTTCTAATAGACTAAGAAGTTTTATAATATCACAGAAAGTACACATTTACCTCTTAAGTATGACACAGAGCACCTGGCATAGAGGATATTCTTGTTTATATTTTCATGGTCCATTAATAACCCCATGCATGTCTAATTTAGTCTTTTACTTTGGCACGGCTGTTGGTGCAATTGTTAAACCACAAAACATCAATGTTAAGAACAGTTATCGCAAGACAGGCTTAATGTACCATAAATATTTAGATATTTCCAGTTTTACAGTCAAATATACAAATCAAATATACAAGATATTTATGAGTAAATAGCCACAGACATTTGCAGTTATTTTCGTTTTTGAACATGCAGAATTCGATATAGAACTTGTACCAGAGGAGCAGACAGAAATAAAAGTTACACTTCCAGAAACCGTGACTGTGAAAGCTTTCACATTTGCATTCTGGCTTCAATATTCACCAAGCAACTACTCCAGGAACATTCCGTTCCCTACAATCAAATTTCTTAACAACCAAAATAATGTGATGTGGACCTGGACAAATTTAAAACATGTTATACGTCAAAACAAGTAAAGTACATTGTTATTTGTATGATATTTTAAATGTTCCAGTCTTCATTTAATTTTTCAGTTTTGCAATGTGAGGTGCAAACTTTTGACAGTTTCATTAATTTCCAGTGTATTAAGTAAAGCATAATACATGTAAACATAATTTAGTAATAAGTAATAGTTATATCTGTTGAGTTGGGTCCGTTAACATGTTATCTATTTTACACAGCCTGACAACTAATGTCGACTTCGGCTTACCAGATTCTCAATGGCACTACATCACATTTTACAACAGTCCTACTTGCAGCATTGCAGTGACTGTAGACGGCATGCCTATGTCAACAGAGACACACAGTGGCAATTGTGACGACATGTCTTTAAGAGTGGTTTCATTTAATGCGGGTAAATATGAACGAGAAGATACGTCCTCTCCAAAAAGGGTTTTCTTCACATACTGATAAAAATAATGTGTTATGCTGATATCTTTTTAACTAAAGTGTACTCACGAAGTGAATTCTCACTTGATTCACTGACAACTATTACATTACTTTACTCAATGTAGTAAACTTTAAATATATCAAAATGCAATTTGATAAATAGTTTGTACGGTTTTATTTCAAGTATAGTCAAAGTTTTATTTCTTTCTTTCCTTTCCGATGTAGAGAAGTATACGAGGGGAAGTTTCTCCCAGATTAATTTATGGAAGGGAAAGCACATGTTTGGTTACCGGCACAGATGTTTTTCTAAAGAAGTCGGAGATATCCTTAGTTGGAAGAACTTTGAAGAAGCTGAGCTATCTGGGGCATATTTGCACTTTCCTAGCCTTTGTGATGGTCTGTAAAGTAAAAAATGTATACATGTACATGTATATAAGTATCGTTATTGCGTTTTCCATGATGTTGTTCAGCGTACGCGTGTCTTTTGGTCATTTTATCAATCTTCAAGCTAGTATGCGGAAATATGATTTTAAACATTTATCACCCTAGTTAATCATTTTGAAGCGCTCTTGGTTTAAAGGTCGGGGATTTGATTCGTATTATAATTTCATCATTTCTGAGAATGTAACTGATTTTATCTTATTCATGCAATTTACATAGTTTTTGAATCGGCTTTATTAGACAACGTAAAATAATAATACCGGTATAATGGAGACATAATACAAGGTGGTAAATAAAACTTAACAGTCTAGTTTTTAAATAAAGTAATGTTTCCTTTTCAATTACAGCTCACATAGTTACACGTACATGTGGGTTGGTAAATACATTATCGTGCAACTAAAGAATTGCCATGATTCTCGCATAAATGGTCAAGTTGATATCGGGACTATAGCCCAATTAATTAGAGGCTCACTGATTTTAAATCTTTGATTTGTAACCTATAACACTCGACTACTAAGGCAAAAGGCCATAATTGCCCTATATTGCTCACATGAGAACCATTGCACTTGAAAGCAAGAAATAAGGTCATAATTTAGTTAAGTCATAGGAAATTTAGAAGTTAATTTGCAACACTGTTCACATAGTCCAAATTTCATCTCTAGCTGGAAAGAAATTAGACTAAGGTCAAGGTCAGCTAATGTCAAAGTTGAAGTATGCGTGCAAAACTATCTACATAGTCGTACATTGTTATAGCTTAAAAACAAGAAAGTTGGCCAGTAGGTCAAGTGTCACTGGGACGGGATCAACCAAACGGGTGTTCTTTAAACAATCGTGGTAAGGGACCACTAAACAATGCTGCAAGCCAGTTTTCAAGTTTAGACAAGAAGATTGTTTTATAGATTTCCCTATGGATATCTCATGTATAGTTCGGATTGTCAAAATCCAATGCAAATTTACACAGTTTGTTATTGACAAATTCAGTTGCGTAGCGAAACAGTATTTAATAACATCATTAAGCTGAACGTCAGACATGACGGAAATGATGTTCTTATTAAAGCATGACCTATTTTCTATCAACTCTCTTAACTTTGAAATCTTCATTAGAACCTTACATGATTACGTCACATATATCAACTCATGTTTGTAAATTTATCATTTATGATAAACAGCATGCATGTAGAATTATTAAACTTGTCTGTTTCATCTAATATGTATGACATATATTCAATGTCTTCATTTTACAGATTTCGACAACTGCGTATCATCTCCTTGTTTACATGGCACATGCTCAGATGCTTTACATGACTTCACTTGTACATGCGACATCGGTTTTCTTGGCATGCATTGCGACATAAACGTAGATGATTGCGACTTTCATATTTGTATGAACAACGCAACGTGCGTTGATGGTATTGCAAATTATTCTTGCTCTTGCCCAGCAAACTATACAGGTCATTATTGTGAAACAGAGATGGGTAAGTTTCACTGACTTCCAAATTTATTCTGTGCAAAAGTAACGAGTCAAAGAAATATGTTAAATTGGTAAAGCTATCTAACTTACCGAAAAAGAGTTTATTCATAAACATAATTTTTTTGTGACCAGTACCATACGACAAACAGAATGTGGACTTGCTGGTGCTTATAATTAATGTATCATTTTTACAGTTGATGGAAGCTGGAGTGAATGGGGAAACTGGTCAGAATGTTCTACAACCTGCGATGAAGGAGAAATGCAACGCAAGCGATTATGCAACAGTCCGTCACCTGATAATGGAGGGGAATACTGTGAAGGGGAGCAACTCGACTACAAAGACTGTAACAATACTGAGTGCCCAGGTAAAATGAAAATATCATCTTTCCTGAGTTGTATACTGTGAATTATTTCATTTCATTATTTACTCATATTTACAGGATGAGTGATCCACGCATAAACATGTAGATATTAGAAATTAAAACAAAGTAAGTCTCGACATAGTTTGATTTGTGTTAACTCGTTAATATATGGAAAATGTTATGGAAACAAATGCTGAACGTCATTAAGAATTTGCAACTTTACATCTTAGATATTCAAGACATTCACGAAAATATTTAAATTTACAGTTTGTCCATCCGTATCTGCTCCTAGTAATGGATCCTTTGATTGTTCCAATGACACGGAATCCATTAACTGTACAATTTCGTGTTATGATGGTTTCGACTTCGATATAGAGCCTCTACCATTATACTACTGCGGACCTGAAACATTTCATGAATGGAATTTTCAGACAATTGAGAATCCAGAACGACGTTTACCAAAATGTGTCGGTAGGATATACATTTGTATATAAATACTATTTGAAATTATTATTTAAGAATAAATAAATTGCATAGTTGTCATGTTCAGTTTAATATACCGCGGCCAATAAATTTGTTATTCTATCGTTTGCGCACTATTTTGTTACTTGATTTTCGGTGTTTTTTGAACTTATACAACGTATCGTTCAACCGTCCCCAGGTCACTTTATTTGCTAACCTCTTCATATTTAAAAGTTGTTTATGTTCAAAATACTAAATATTCGAGTTCTGTAATGGGAGTTAGCTTACGCTGGAGACACAGACTAATTGAAACTTTATTTAGATGCTAAAAGAGATTCCTATTAAATGACAAAACCATAAATTATGAGAATATTCCGGTTGGTTGACCCACCGTAAGTGTGTATTTAACTTTTTTTTTATTATAATATTGCTCAAATTTAAATTTCATTGTTTAATAAAATATACCACGCATGCACTGCATACCACTAATAAACACTTGTATACATTTTCCATGGAATATGTATTTAGTAATTTGACTTAACATTTTGATTATTGTTCAGCGATACAACTTCCAGACGAGATGAAAGTGACATACACTGCACATTACCGGGATCTTTTCTGCGCAAACGAAGACTTAGAAGAACATGCCCGGGAACAAATTGACCTGAGAGTGAATTCATTGTTATCAAATATTCTTTGTCTTCGGACACAGACGTGTTATCTTAGTTTTGTTAATGTTATTGATTGCACTGGAAAGGGAAGAACGCGACGCTCGGCGAAAACAGCTGGTTTCACTTTACAGATTACGAGTAATCCAAAAGAAGGTAACTCTAGATGAAAGTCTTGCTACAATTGTAACTAATCAGAACATGTTTTTGGCAGACATTTCTTTTGAGTGTGTCGTTATGTTATATCTTGTATTCCAATTATGTTATATATTATTGTAAGAATTAAATCGTGTAAAGGTTTTTATTTTTATGTTGTATACATAAGATATGTACATGTAAGTTTATGATATTAATTTATTGATTTATGTCTAAATTTGTATACTGTGCCTCAAACTTTTATTCCAACAACATGCATAAAACTCCATTCAACAAACAGTATCTTTTTTTTTTGAAGGCTGCGTACAACCTATATATCTTTATCATATAAAGGGAACTTATCAAAAAATTCTTAAATTTGACAATAGACACATTACAGTAGTTATCTAAGCACCAACCGACATACAATTTTCCAACAGTTATTGTTTATTTTAATGTTGCTCTATTTTCGTTTTTAGATAATAAAAATGAAACCTTGAAAGATTTAGAAAATGCGTTTCAAAATATCCAAGGTGCTGCCGATAAAGGAGAATTCACTGTAGATGTTCTCGATGATGAATATGAGTTGGATGGTAACCTAACAGATATTTCAGGAAAAGTTGTCTGTGGACCAGGATATACCAGGGTCAAGTTTTATTGTGGTGCGTTTTGCTTAACATACTAATTCAAGAGCAGTATCTATGCTCTTAAAATATCATTGAGGATATCAAAACCAATCCATATTACGATCGGTGGTACATGCAATTGTTTTGTAACCAGACAAACATCGGTACTGATCAGTAATTTATGGTTGAATAATTTTCCGGTTTTTGCAGTCAACTGACAAGGCTGATTTGTCTTCTCTTTCTTCGAGCCCTACTACTGACCTTGTGTCTTTGTGTAAGAGATCTGACGGTTTCTTACGAAGGATAGACGTATTTTACCGCTTCTTTCCAGGCGAGATTGTTAGGTAAGCTGCCCGCCAATTAAATTGACAAAAATACGGTTGAAACAGGCGTAAAACTCCTACAACACAGCATCTGTCGTTTTTTAATTTTGTATGAGATACCAGTCAAGTTTCTTTAATCAGAAGGATAGGTTTATATTGGATTCAGTGAGCATGGAACAAACCGACATGGTATAAACGTCATAACCGCTATATCACGGTATGTTCATTTTATATGACGCTGATTACGAATGCGACTGTAAACATTCCTGCCTATGTCAAAAAGTATTATTCCGTTTTAATTACAGTACAACGTCTCATGAGCGAACACCCTTGGGAACAAAGAAATGTGTTTGGTGTAGAGAGTTGTTGTTCTGGAGAGGTCAATTCTTTTTCTAATTATGGAGGGTGTTGCACTAGGGAAGTGTCGTTCTGGGAGGTTGGGCTTTATAGTATACGACTATATCTCACGGTGCGATAAAGATGCTGTGACATACTAAATCGCCTTTAATTCAAACTCTATTCTTGTGACAGGTTATATCTTGTGAGAAAACTGATATACAAACAATTATGTATAATATATATCTTATAGTGACGTGTGGCACAGGTGCTTATCTGTATACCGACTATTGTAAATCGTGTCCTGTTGGAACATACCAAGATCGAGAAGGGCAAGCTGCATGCATCAACTGTCCGAAGGGAAAAAGTACAGTCGGAATAAGATCGACCAGCAGCGATGACTGCACAGGTAAAACATCTAAAAACAAACAAGCGTATGATTTGCAAACAAAATTTGCATAGATCAACTATAGATTAAAGTTAATACCTTCTATAACGTTCCTAGAATACAGCGATTATAAATTGCTTCATTTTAGTACGTTGTGTGTAATAGTTTGGTAAACCATTATGTTCTTTTGACGTTTGCGACAGTTTATACGTAATCAGTTGTCAAAAACATTTTTAATTCTTCTAATTAGCGCTGTCGCCATTGTAGGAATTGCGATATTAAAACCGTATTTTCTTAATGCCAAAAAAGTCAAAATTGCAAGAAGATTATACACGTGCCTGTTTATGTATATGGCGTTTAACTTTGATAAATATACGATAACTATCTTACACTTTAATTCTAGTGGACGAGCTGGTGACACTAGAAGAAGGGCTAAAAGGTAAAACTGGCTTTATATTTTGTCAAGCTTACAATTTTTCTCGTTTCATTATATCATTATATGTATCTTCCGCAAAAAAATGCCCGAAAATCAGTCATAACTGATCAAGTTTATGTAAGATTATTTATCAGTATTACCACGAACAGTTACAATTTTAATAATTTACCGTTAGTCCATAGGAAAGTCTTAAATGTTCACGAACTTAATAACGGCGCTTATGATTGGACCGTCACGTTTAGTTTATGCATCGCAGCATATAAATTACGTCGCATTCAACGCCATATCGTGCTATGTAGAGATTTGCCTTCTATGAACGCTTAGATATAATTTAAAATAAAAAATTGGGTGTCAATATCAAAAGCTATATAAGAAAAGGGTCAAAATCATATAAATGTAATCTAGATGCCGGATTGGCTCTTGTCGCTTTCGGGTCGTACTCGTGCTTCACTCCCGTATAATTCAACGCATGACTGGGGAAAGTCCAGCATTCTGGGTCAAATTAATAAATTTATAACCTATTTAGTGATATACCTAACAGTTACACATATGTATTTTCCGCAATAAATCGCAGCCAAATCGGTCATCACGGATCAAGTACTTTCACCATTTTTCATACATTTCAAGCAGTTTCACCATAGTACCAGTGTTTGTTTAAGGGTGATTCCTGTTGGTCAGTAGAATATTGTTGCACGATCACAACATTAATAATGTTGCGTCGTGTTAATGCAGTAATGTTTAATAAATGCTAAGCAGTAAGTTTAATAAATGTCGCATGCAGTAATGTTTAATAAATGTCGTGTAATGCAGTAATGTTTAATAAAGTCGGTTCATGCAGTAAGTTTAATAAATGTCGTGTTCATGCAGTAAGTTTAATAAATGTCGGTTCAGCAGTAATGTTTAATAAATGCGTGTTCAGCAGTAAGTTTAAAAAGTCGTTCATGCAGTAATGTTTAATAAATGTCGTGTATGCAGTAATGTTTAATAAATGTCGTGTTCATGCAGTAATGTTTAAAAAGTCGTGTTCATGCAGTAATGTTTAATAAATGTCGTGTTCATGCAGTAATGTTTAATAAATGACATTACATACATTGCCTATATATTTTAAACATCATTTAAAATCAATTTTATATGTATAGGTACATAACTAAAGGTACTTGATAAATGGGCCATTTTCATACAAAATGTGATCCAGATGTAGAATAATGGATCACATTACTATGTTAATAACCATATTTCATATACAACGAAAATCATGTTACAATTCAGTATTATCTTCATTCATTTATTTATAAACAGCAAATAAGAAGCAGTATGTTCAAGTATTCAATCTGTATTTGTTTATAACAGCAGCTATTGTATATAACATATTGTTGTGTTGCATGTACAAAAAAGAATGTATCGCCTTTAAATAACTTTATATTATAATTTCAGTCACTGGTATCATTGTTGGTTGTGTAAGTGCAGGAGTTGTCATTGTCATGGTATTCTTCGTGTACAGGAGATACAAGTAAGTGTCAGGGTTCTGAAGTATAACCTGTCTCTAACATGTTAGAGCAAGCGAGAACAATATCATGGACTGTGGTTTCTTGTTTAATGCATTTTCCCCTAATTTTCTTGATAAATGTCTATGTCTGCCTATTTTAAAACGTATTTATGGCTTGTAGCAATGAAAAATGATATCTACAACAATGCAATTAAATTAAATTTAATAAGTGTCTGTTTTTCGTTAGCATGAACATAATAACAGGTACTACTACCTACGCATACGGGTCGTTCCCTTTGAGGAGCGTAGGACGCCAGACACTGGAATACGTGGTTCCCCGCTCATACATTTTTGTCGGTTTTAATAGCAGATCAGCAATTCAAAATATGACTTACTAAATGTATTTGCAAACAAATTTCAATTGTGAAACCTTCGTTTCGCTTTTCCTCTAGTCAAGTAATGAAACAGTACAAATATAATTTTCATTCATGATTTACATTTTAAATTTTATATTACTTTAAGATCAAAGCAAAGAAAACTGATAGAACCAACTGATATCAATATGTCGTCAAGTTCCACATCAGCTTTGAGAAGAAAGAAAGACAAGTTTGGACCGTCCAACAAGAAATTTGAGCCGAACGGATTAAACGAGAAAAACGTGCAAACTTTAAGCAGTCTTGAAGACGAAGATAATTTTGAAACTTCTGAACTTAGAATGCCAAGCAGAGTCAGTGGATCCAGCACATTCATCACGGAAGATGGCGGAGTTGTTCACAGTAAACCTTGGTGTTAAATACTGTTATGGCATGCACAAATTGAAATGAATAAGTGTTTGGTTTGAATTTAGTTTTTCTGATGTCAAGACTGTATGTTCATGCAATCACGAAATATGTGTTTGTTTTAACTAAATTATACTGTTTATAAGACTTTTTCTATTTTGCCACAAGTTTGTTTGCATACATACTAGTATGATACTGCTAATAAACGTTTCAGTTGTTTATATGATCACTTGTGCCGTTATTCGTCCATCTTGACCGAATGAGTAGCTGTAAATATGGACGAGTTGCCCTTCATCCACTGTTCTTGTTCGCCCCGGATCATTTGCCTGTAAATCGCAAGTACAAAAAGGTCATTGAAGTCAAAATTCAATCAAGCATTACCTACACAGAGCAGTCTGGCGATAGCACTGAACAAATGTGTTTCCAATAACGTCAATCATAAAAGTCTTAAGAAATAAAACACAAATCAAAAGGCAGTAAGGGATCAAACATTGAATGGCCCAATAACGACTTGGTAATACAGAGAACGAGCTATAATAGACAATTGGTATGGAAACCTGTGTGTCTGGCTAACAATAATAAAAACACAGAGGCTCTAAAAGCATGAAATAAATTAATCGGTATAGAGAGTAATTGGACGGTCCCTGATTCGACCTCTCAGTGCAATACAGTCACAAAGGGATACAAGACAATACTACTTCCTAAGATTCAAAATTTATAAATACATCAAAATGGGTGGAGAATTGAAACTTTAGTTAATCTCAAAATGACTTTCCATTTATGATTCACCAATCACAATAAGTTTTAAACAAACAGCCTAATAATGAACCCATGTTGGAGAATGTAGTTGTGACTCGATATCTTTAATAAAACTGACGCTGATATATATCACTGACAGAACTTCGTGATAAAAACACTACGTCGATTCTAGTTTTATCCCGTCAAATTCCCGTTACATGATTACGCTTGCACATGATTACTTTGAAACACAGACTTAGACTTTGCAGTTCTTTCAGAATGCTCATTTTATTTTATTTTATTAGTCAAAACTTTGGTACCAAGTAGTTTGATATTGTTTTAATTGTGTAACATGCGATGCCTTATTTTTGAACAAGAGAAATATATACATGATACATGTATGTCTGTTTGACAAATGGACTATTTAAAGATTACAAACCTTTAATTGCGTTGCTTCAAATTAAGCTTTGAAATTATGGACTGTCAGTGGCTCACTGATAAACCTAGAAGTAAGTTAACGGTTGTAGTAACGCCTCAATAAGCGTTTATAATTTCTTAAATAAATTTTGAACTGTCGATTATTCCCATTCTAGTGTGCCAAATTGGTGGAATTTTTGCTTGTACCTTTGAAATCAGTTTATGTTCTACTGTAGATTAAATTCGATGAACAAATCAGAAAATA
This sequence comes from Saxidomus purpurata, assembly GCA_022818135.1. Classification (NCBI taxonomy): domain Eukaryota; kingdom Metazoa; phylum Mollusca; class Bivalvia; order Venerida; family Veneridae; genus Saxidomus; species Saxidomus purpurata. The sequence continues at coordinate 19,271,297 of JAFMSR010000017.1, forward strand.
TGCTGAAAGAAACAATGTACTGACGTTGGCTGTATTGGGATAGATCACATTCGAGGCTGCGTTTCTCGAGATCAGGAACTACAAGGGCATCCTGTGAGGACTTTTAGCAATAAAACAGATCAGATACAGAATGACATTTCCAACAAATACTTCCACCGATTATAAAAACAGCCGTGTAACGAATTACAGAGGGTACGATTCAATGTCCCTGTGCACAGGTTCAAAATTTTGGACTCTGTGACATTTTGTGTTTACCTCGAATAACATCATTATTATAGCAATCTCGAAGATGTTAAAATCTGCAGAAATGACAATTGAATTGGCATTAGGGATATTATCTATAAATGACAATGACAATAATAATGACAAAGGTTTTATTTGATACTGGCCACCGGCCCATGACAATTATATACATTTTATGTATTCAATGTTTACATATAGACTAATATATCAATGCTTTATAATGTGTTTACGTATACAAGCTCGAAACTTACGTACATATACAGTATTGTTCTGTAATTTTCTCACTTGTGATTTCCCTTTCTATCCAATAGTAAACCTTTACGAAACGAAACTAAAGAACAGTCTTTTGGACTTTCGCTCACAGTAATATTGTTCAGTTTTATGAATGCTATTGTGTGTTTCTGGATCAGTGTTATCATAACGTTCCTTATCTACAAGGACTATTCATGTACATGTACAATGCTGCACAGTATAGGTATTCGTTCGTGGCTTTTGTAGGGTAGGGAACAAATGAAGGAAAATGAAATACAAATGTATGTAACATGTACATTGAATATCCTTGATTTCACTCATTCTATAGTTTCTGTAAGTGCATCAGATTGGCAACACCTTGAGAAAAAGGTCTGCTCAAACGCAAAAGTTGATTGATTTAGACAATAATTTGAACCTTAACCTATTGTGTTATGTGCAAAATGTAATTAATATTTCCTTCAAAATTATGAATAAAAACAGTTAATAAAGAGAACAACCAATTAAAAGAAGCTCAACCCGTTTGTAGTTAATGTACGCATTGGCATATATATACTTTTTAACAGCTGTTACTTTTTTAACATTAGCTGTAAGATGGTTAATTTCTTCGTGCCACGCAGTTACTAACGTTAATGTTTTGGCATTCAAATATGCTAAGTAAAGGGAAATTAAAGTCAAGAACGATTATTACTAAATTAACATGCCCATAAGCAATTGCAGTGTTAAATGCGTACACTCACCTTTAGGCACGCACTGTGGACACAGACCAGTAAATTGACAGGCTTTAAGCCGATCCATGTAACGACAAAAACATAAATGTCGCTTTGTTTGAAGCCAGGAGGAAGTGTGTAATTTGCTTTGCATTGCAATGATACACAATCTGTGAAAATTACTACTCCATGCATTAGCAAATATGCACCATTTACAGGTGGGGACATCTTCTTATAATGGAACAGCTTAAAAATAACAATAGATAAACTGCAATTCAAGTGAGTATCCACAATACTTGGGACTATGTAACTGAAGCTTTTAACAGTCGATACATCTCAAGGTCATGAAGAAGAATGCGTAAATTCCTGTTTTATAAAGGAAATACACTATCGTAAGACTTTGTGGGCTCATATAAGTGGTGTGCGCAACTTAATTTGGAACGGAATCCCTTCGGTAGCTTCTGTACGATGATTTCTTAATATTATTAACAGACATTGATGGTACACTTCCTCTGTCAAAAATGTAAGCAACTTAGTTTTTGATAAAAATTTTGCGAGTGTCTCATTACAGGTAAGACCTGTTGACAATCCATGCAGTGTTCGAGAGTTATATTTTACGGAGCTTTCTACAATCATTAAATCCGTCCCAACTAAAATAAAATGTATTCTACAATTGCCTATTGACCTACATTATTAAGAACGTCTCAAATATGGTTAAGCTTTCCTTTCCCTGATAAAATTTGCAAATATTTTCTACATAGTTAAGCATACGAATGATGCTTAGAAATTGGTTTCAAACAAGAACTTTTATTATTTGATTTATTTAGAATCTTAAAGTAATTCATTTTGTTAAATATAAGTCTATGTAAGTTCTGGTTGAAATATGAATCTGTGTTACAGTTTGTTATACGAATCTTGTGGAGTCTTTGAAGCCTTGCAACAAACATAGATGTCGTTGTTTGAACGCGGTTAATTATGATTTGCATTCAAAGACATATATCTTAAAAAGTCAACTATGCATTAGGAAATATGGTACTATTCATAGAAAGGAAAACAAATTGAAAGGCATCAGCTTAATTTAATCATTCAAGTCTTATTGATAACATGAGCATTAACATGGTTGGGACGTGAGATAATGAGGCCATTATACTATCATGTCAAGAACAATACAACACTAAATGCGATCTATTACTACTGGAAGTACTCCAATCATGATTAGAATTAGCGTACTCAACTTAAGTGGAACAAATTCTGGTGTCTCTAAGCATAATTACTATTATTAACTGGCTTTGGAATAAGTCTTACTTTCGCTGTAAAAAAATATAAAGGGTTAAAGCCAACATTAAATTATTTAACAAATTTTACCTCAAATGGATGATTTTTAGCCTATAATATTTTGTACATATTCAGGCAGTCATGTATATATTTTGAAAACATCGTATCTACAAATGTAGTTCAAAATATTATAAAGATGTCTAATTGTTATATAAAGAAGCATATGTCCTAATACCTCATTTACATGAGATGTTGAATTCTTACATTTTGCATTCGCTATCAATTGCCATTTGAAACCGTTACAAATTTTGACATACGTTGACATGTGGCAGAATGCATGCCGAACATAGTTGCAAAGAAGAATTTATTTTTGATTTATTCAGGATCTCGAAAGTATTATGGCCGGACATTACATATAATGATCTTAAAAAGTTGTAATTGGGTTTTGGTTTACACTAACATGAAACTGGGTTACAGAATCTTTATTTTATTTTTGTGGAGTCTTTAAAGGCATCAACAAATTTCATTGAAAACTGATAAAGAAATTCTCATGAAAAGTTTCAAAATCATTATGAATAATAGCTATTGATCTTAATTTGAAAAACATAAAAAAGTCAAATGTCTCTCGTGATTTAATCATTCAAGCTTATTGAAACAGCATTGGATGGTTATGTTTATATTTTGTTGTAACATTATACATTTGTCTCGAGAACAAACCGGACTAGAATGAGACTTCCGCTGTAATTGGTGTCGATTTTATTGGTGTCAACATCAGTTTCTTCCTCAAAGCTATTTTTGATAATACACATGTCTAAACCAGGTAGTTCCTTAATACTGGTATAATAAGTCTTACATTGCTACCGAATAAAAATAAACTATTTAGATTAAATTAGCAAAAGGGAAGAAAAAACACGCACGAGTTTGGTCTGTGTGCAAACGGATGTTTTTATTGCCTATAATATTTGTACATATAAATTGTAGCCTGTCAGAAATGTTAAACCAGTATACAGATGCTTAGTTTAAAATATTATAAAGATGTCTAAATATATTTCAATAATGAAGCATAATGTTACAAACCAGCTGCAATTTTGAAGGAAAATATGGTTTTAAAATGAAAAATCAAAAAACTTTTAAGGCAATCAATATCAAGCGTTTACTAGGGTAATGCCATGATATCTAAAAAGGCAACTCTCCCAAAATGAAAGCCTACCGAAATAAAATGTCAGCACCATATCAGGAATAACTGACTAATTTAAACACAAAATAAAAAGTTGACGACATTTCACGGGGATCATGTAGGCCCGCATATATACGTTTTAACAGCACACTATGCATATAAAGCAAAGACATGAGGACAAACGTACAATTACAAGAAAATAACAGGGGTACCACTTTGAACAATCCACGTGGCAAAAACATCACTGGGCACGCTTAAACCGGTTTATGGTGCTCAGCCGAACCTAAAAATTAAAACCACCATGTTCAAAGTCACAGGATCGTTAATAATTATGACAAGTAATCCCCGCATTTTGTCAAGCCATTTGATTGTTTAACTACCAACGTAGTATATTTCTAGCATACGCTCTTACAGGAAATTCATAAGGACTGTTACCTCGATAGCTCTATGGTAGATGCGAACTTCTGTTCCAGTGTGGGTAAGTTATGAAGGTTCAGTCCACTTGGTCGTCATGTTGGATATTACACGTTCTCTCTGTACGACACCCGTTTATTATTGGCGGTTGTATATCTGCAAAATGTGTCCTTAAACTTTTTAAAATGGTAGATTTTCAACAACGGTAAACGACTACAAAACATGGGTCATTAACAATTTTGTTCATAGAATTAACTATGGCAAGAACGACCTAAATAAAGTTGGTATTAACTAACAATTCAAATAAACTAATGACTGAAAAATGGGACTAAGAAACTAGATGCTTTCCAACTAAGCATGTTCTTTATTATCATTATTATTGCAAGAACATCTGTGAATGATCGTGCAGAATTTTGCTTTATCATCTTTAGAAATATGTTAAAATAAAGCATAAAATAACACGGCAAGTTCAATATACTCAACTGTATGCAAGGGGAGGGATTTAAATATAATCGATAATAAAGGGATTGTATAAACCTATCCGTTATTTACGGACATATCTAACTGTTGAACCGTAGTTGCTTTTCGGTCAAAACTTAACGACTGCCAGCAATGAAAAAGCAAGATTGACACTCCTTTTCGCATACGTACTTTAGACCCTATTATAAATGCAAATTGCTAGGTGACGATTAATGTTTATAAAATTTACAAAATCACATTTCATAAGTATGTCCTCTGTGACTCTTTAAAACTCCTGTATGATTGTACATTCAGGAGCATTTCAATTTAAACCTGGAAAACAGAAACAAACTTTTTCACTTAAAATCGATCTTAAGAGTTGATCTCACCAGATAACCGCTTTTGGTGCAAGTACGAACGGCTTCTGAAGATGCCGTCATGTTGTAGTTCCTACCACATTAATACGTCACCTGGCAGCGTTATAGTAAAGCTCCAGACCAGAAAAGATACCATTTGATATTGGGCCCGGTGAACTACAATGGCAACTTGTAACAAATAAAAACTATTAAAAAAGAATTAAGCTAGTTTCGGTTAATTACCATGCCCGGACAAATCTAAAGTTCGGTACTGGTTCGGTTGTAACAATACGGATGGCTGTACGGTCTTATGTACACTTTGCAAGCATGCATGTTTTTTTAAAACACAGAAATTGACGTCAAATGACCTGCAGTTCACAAAAAGTATATATTTTAAAGTTCAAATCTGAAGTAGCTCAGTATTTTATTGGTCAGGTATGGAGGTTACAGGGCAGGGCATGATTTGACTGGAGAGTTATGAGAAGTCCACTTTTAGCTTTTTTTCTTTGATTTCAGATATCTTTAACCTTTTAACTAAGCACGGCATGTTACCGTATTACACATGCCAAAATTGTTTGCTGAAGGAAAAAGCACAAACCACATAGCAGGCCTGTACCGGAACGAGGATGAAAAGAGATTTTACACCTTGCTAATCTTGTTTATAAATGATTGATGTTGACTAAAAGTGTCAGAAACACGCGTACTCGCACTCATATGGGACATTTATCACATGACGCAAAGGTCACGTATAAAATGTACTAAACACGTTATATAGTTGAGTCTTCGATGTTCGTTGTATCACTAATCACGCCATAATAATTATCCAGACTGTATTACTCATACGACTAGTCAAAAACCATATTTTAATTTACTTAAAGTAATTAATGAGTACCATAACTAAAATATACCGGTAAATTAAATACACAAATGTATGTACATGTATTTGTATGATGTTTGGATGCCGTTAATAATAATACTCGTAAAACAGCCACTCAGAACTCTGAAAGTAGAACGATTATGAATAATAAATATATTATATGTTATTTGGTTTTTGAAGTGGTATATGGGGATTACCCGCCAAGACTTATATTACCCGAGCCATAGTCGTTTATGGTGCGTTTGGGGTGAACGTTCATGGTGTGTTTGAGATAGACGGTTATGGTGTGTTTGAGGTAGACGTTCACGGTGTTTTTGTGGCAGACGTAATCATTATGGTGTGTTTGAAGTAGACGTTCATAATGTGTTTGGGGTAGACGTTCATGGTGTGTTTGAAGTAGACGTTCATAATGTTTTTGGGGTAGACGTTCATGGCGTGTTTTTAGGTAAACGGTTATGGTGTGTTTGGTGTAGACGTTAACGGTGTTTTTGTGGCAGACGTTCATGGTGTGTTTGAAGTAGACGTTCATAATGTTTTTGGGGTAGACGTTCATGGTGTGTTTGAGGTAGACGGTTATGGTGTGTTTGAGGTAGACGTTCACGGTGTTTTTGTGGCACACGTAATGGTGTGTTTGAAGTAGACGTTCATAATGTGTTTGAGGTAGACGGTTACGTCGTTTTTAAAGTAGACGTTCACGGTGTTTTCTTGTGAAAGTATTTTATCTTTAATAATTTTAAACTTTATGAAAGACATACAGACAAATTAAAAAAAAACAATTTTAAGCACGTATGTGTGTACAAAAATAAAATGCCAACCTTCACCGCAACAAGTCCCTCTGTACCCATCTTGACAGCGACAATAACTAGAGAACATAAACGTTCCGCCGTTATAACAAAATGTATTACAATTTTCTGTTTCATGAAAATCGTATTTGCGAACATTGTAAACCCAGCCACAGTCCCTGATGCATTCTTTTCCTTCAAGATCTGATTTACAGCAAAGTGATCTGTCCCTGATTCTAGTTCCTCCAGCACACCTGCGACTGCAGTCAGACCATTTCGACCATGGATACCACTCACATCTTTTAACTAGACAATCACTTTTCACTAAAAACGATAAAAGCTCGGTCGAGATTAGTATAAATATGATCGCAATGAATTTATAAGAATCTATACTTCGATCCGGTATGAATTCACTATCGTATACTGCAGTTCCTATTTAAATGCCAAATCTAGTGCTTAACATTCATAAAGTTACGAAGCATTAAATTTATTGAACTGCTGTGGCAGTCGCTGATAAGAAACGATAATCCATGGGCGTTTATTTTCTTTATACAGCCAATGTAAAATCACGTAAGAAATTGTATCCGAACAGTAGTTTTGATACGCGCATTTACGAACTACAAACGACGTATCAAACCATGTGAAATCAAGTACATTTTGTGTACACGGACACTTTTTAATTTGCTTAAATAAGATTTTGAAAACAACAAAAGCGTTTTCAATTCACGTATCTAGCTATGTATAATATATACTTATTTTGTTTAAAAATATGAGGTGAAGAAATATGGTAAAATTGTGACACTTGAGTTTGAATGAAAATTACAATTGAATGTTTATAGCTTGAAAGGGGAAGGGGAGACCAACCTAAGTGCTGTGGTGTACATGGTAAAGGTCTGAGTTTTTTCCTTTGATTGTTAATAGTGCCGACCTACCCTTGGATATCTCCCTGGGCGCAGATTGAAGAGAGGCAGATGCAGATACACGGGAATCCTTGGACCAGGCCCTAGCTCTTTTACGAATAGACCACTTGGCTCTTCCCGGTGTATAGCACCGATACACGTGAGACTACCTCTTGGTTTCTAATAAGTTCAATTCTAGATGGGTTGGAAACACTGAAAAACGTTTCTGATATTTCAAGTGCCCCGGTCGGGATCCGAACTGGGGACCTCCTGATTGGTAGTCGTTAACCACTCGACCACCCCTCCACCCTACAAAGGTCTTACTTCGTAAAATATTCATTGAATTTTATTCAAAGGTGATAAGTTGTTTTCATTGTAAAATTAAAAAAAAATATCCTCAACGAACATGTATGTGAGGTGAGTCCTGTACTGAAAATATATACCTTTACAGAATTAGTAGTGGTGGATTGTTGTTTGTACTGATCGGTTTAATATAACATATATATACAGAATGTATGTGATTAGTAATCGATCTTGAACACGTGGATAATATGCGCATCTCCTATTGATATTTGATATGAAGTTTCGTTGAATTCCCGCCAGTAGTTGCAGTTGCTGAGAAATACCCCGAAAATGACATTTAATGCAACAGTCATCAAAGGGTCATAACACTGTTCAAAATAATCGAAATAAGATTACTCGAAATTATCTCACCACATCTCGTCTTGGCAGAGAACAACACCCTTAAGTTTCGCTAAATTCCAGCCATTGGCTGTACGAATGTGGGTTGAACGGAAAAATTGGCGACTATGTGCGTCCCTTTGGGAGAATAATAAAACATTCTGATTAAGTCACTTTCATGGCACACCAAACTACTAGAACGTATGTAATGTCACGTACGACAAATATGTCTTCATTGATAATTAAGATCACACTGAAAGTGGTTTTTTTAACTTTATGTAATTTTTAGACAGGCCAGTTTTACAAGAATGTTCTTTACCTAGTCAAATGTCTTAGATAAGGGGAACATATTTTAAACGATAAAGATACAATTATAAGATAATGCATAGTCAATCGCATCTTAATTAGTAAAGTGAAAAACTATACACATAGGTCCTACAGGTAAAGAAAAATTAACGCGAAATGCATATAATTATATGTTTCATACTTAATATTGACATTGTCGTAAAGAAAACATATTATTTTTTGTCACCAGAGCAAGAAATAGTGACACAAAAGTATGCATAGTCATATCTATTAATAACAACTAGTGTCAAAGCGTTTCCATGCGAAATTTATTAAGTAATTATATGATACATATTGAATTTTCACACTATATCAAATGCACGTAGTCAAAAAAAATATAAATATGAATATATGAAGCAAAATAAATGTCACTTATATACAGTCTTAAATGGAATTTTACACATTATAATAACATGCTTAGTCTGGTAAAAACAGGGATTAAAATTCATTGTTAACATTGCTTTTGCTCAATGATATGTATCATTATTATTACAATTGCATTAAGGTAATAACATGATAAATACTTAATGAGTTTGAAAAATAGTAGAGAACATTGTCATTCTCAGATCACTTCACACAGAATGTGACGAGATCAGTTGGTCTCAGTAGGAATATCGATTGTTTAATTATGTAGTTCTGTGCGTTGAATAGGAAAATCTTTCCTCGGGGTTGGTAAAATGCTTTGTTATTCAATTTCCATTTTTACTGCCAAACTGAATATCCATTTCTACTACAAAACTGAAGGACAAGGTATAAGTGCTTTTGAAACAACAAAACCTTTTAGAAATAGAGAAGTGTCTGCAATATAGATAAATTATCCAAGGGCGTTAATCCAGTATTATAACTTAAATGTCTACTCTGACAACAAAACACCATGTTCCTGACCATAGCTTAACGTCACTGTGTTTAGATAATTTAATATCCTTCTAAGCTCAAACATTTTTATTATAATTTTGATTTCATGTTGCTGCATGTATGATGAATCTTCACGCTTTGGATAGTTTGTGAAATGCAGTTATTTTGCATTGTAACTTGTTCGGTATTAAAGGATAATTCTAGTCCATACAGGTTGGAGGAGTTGAATAAATGGAGAAAAAAAACGCTTTAAGCATTTTGCGTATGTTACGAAAAGTCTACAATACGCATTATTCCAGTGTTCCATAGAAAAGGTAGTCTTTACACATACACGAGAACATATAATACATCCGAGACTATAATATCTACAAAACCTTATGCTTATTATAAAAGTCGCCATAAACATAAATATAAATATGCATACAAGTTAAAAAAGTCTTTTGATTGATCAAGATTTATTGAATAAAATATAAATCGATTTATATCTCAGCTGCAATATCGACATTTCTCTATAACAAACCTCTTAGAACTAAGTTTCGGAATAGTGACATAACGAAACTTTCACTAAGTTTAAAGCACACACCAGCAAGTGACTTCATTGCTAATTACATAGTTTTATCCGCCGTGAATATTAAAAACAAACCATCACTGGGATCACTGGGATTACATTTCTTACTCCACCTGGTGAATTGTTGATTAGGCATTTCTTTTTCTCAGTTGTTTTGAATTACAAATGTAGTTTTTGGGGTACAGCTTCATTGATATGTTTCACGTTACACCACAAAATCGTAGTTTTCGATCCTGCTACACTGCAGATAATATTATGTTCTTTACATTTTCAAACTTGCAAGTCATAGGAAGGATAAAACTATGTAATGAGCAATGAAGTCACTTTCTAGAGTAATTATAATTCAAGGAGTTGTTCAGGTGAAGAAACGGATTTCGTATAAGTAAAAAGAAAAGAGTTAATAAGATCACAATATTGGAAAGGAACATGTACATGCATTACATAGAAAATTGTGATTAGTGTCTTATATACAAAATATTTCAAGAATTTCATAAGCATATTATTTACAATATCTTCTATAGTTCTTATTTGGACATTGCCTTGAGGCACCGTTAAAAAGTTTTATTAGGTAAACTTAAAGAATGTGTTACTCAAGCAACATGGTAAAAATAATAATCAATTTGACATTATTAAATTAATTTCTTAATAATCTTCTTCCGGTATTACGGTTGATGAGAGTTGTTATAGTCTTCTCTAGCCTTTTTCACAGACACATGTTTAAAGGAATAATCTGAGAGAGGCTTGCTTCGTGTTTTCCATAATCTAAGATACTTTAGAAAGTATGTCGTATAAAAATTCTTATCATTTCGGATTAATAAACAAATAAACGTTGCACTAAGTTAAATATGAAAAAAAAACTGGACAAGCTGCATTAAAGAACTACAAATACTTTTATTTGATCTCTCAATGTCTCTAAAATACGATTATCAGATTATATAAAAAGTATAAAATGCATATAGTCTCAGTTTATATACATGTACTACGGAATCTCCTGTAGGGACAAAACATAAACAACATGATTTGACCCAACTGGATATAATGTGTCTGAACAATGTACACAAAATGTCAACAAGATTTAATGTTTACTGTTGAAGCCAAAACACATAGAGGGTGGCATGAGCAAAAGTAGAAATCGTGTTGTACAAGATTGCGACTTCGCCATCTGCTTTGAATGTGTATAGATTTATGAAACAACCTCTGTTTATGATCATTTATGTACATCCCAGTATGTATTGTAACGTTTCCACAATCAATTATCAAACTTTTATTGCAGAGTTACAGTTCCTCAATCTTCATATCGCTGTCCCTGGTTCACCACTTACACTGGTATATATGTGTTCATCCACTTCAATGAAAAAAAGAGAATAAAATGAAACTTTCACTTACGCTTACATACATTATGTGCTATATATATTAAATGCAAAATAGTTCTGAGTCTAACGCTTATTGTCACATTGTTTATATGCGATGTTATTTAAAATAAAAATAGTTTTGAAGTTGAAGAAAAGCTATCATTAAATGCGATGACACACGTTGGCACACTTATTCTACCCCTTGGCTCAAAAAAGAACAAGTAGGATATAACACTACAGCTCGTTGCTACACGCTGATGGTTGCCGTTACTTCTCGGATCATATGCAAGAATTGTCAAGAAAATTTCAGCAAATAAAGTATCTAAACACAACATGCCAGCAATATGCTTAACTAAGCTTGAGACATCACTCATTTAAAATTTTCCTAGATTTTCAGTCGGTGATAGCTAGGAAATCTGTATGAATAACTGAAAGAAAAATCGAGGATATGCAAAACTAGTCTTTAAGCTAGTACTAAACACTTCTGTAATGGTTTACTTTATTCCGACCAGTACTTGACGACTATAGTGTCACCATAAACTTCGTATCTGCGGCTTTAATAACTAGACTGTGATATTGATTTAATATACATGGAAACAACTATCCTACATACCATTTCTAGATTGGACTGCCTCGTAAACACTAGTAGCATTGTCATCTGATCTCAATCCTTGATCTGCATAAGATGGAATATATTTTACTTAGTTTTTCAACCTTTTACTTAAAAGAATCTCAAAACGCTTGTAGATGTGTAGATGTTTAAACATTTGTATTGTCTTACATCTTTCAAAAGTACGCTATGTTTTGGGACATTTAGGAAATAACATTTCGTTTTATTACATTTATGTTTTACTGCAACTGGAAAATCACAGAATAATATTCAAATATGATTGGTTTGCAATATTTTAATTGACGAAGTAACTGCCCTCACCGCGCAAATACTCCAAAATTTAGAGTTCTCATTAATATGAATGATTGGTTAAATACGCCCGCTTATGCACTAGTCACTATGGCACTAAAGAACCCTATGGTACTGTAACATTATTTAGTACTGTAAAATTCTGTAGCACTCAATACTTGTGATTAGTACTGTTGTATTCCATAATAATTATCTTGATTTAATATGTAGTATTCTAAATTATTGTTACAGTAATGCCGTACATGTATAAAGTAAATATTTTATATTTAAGAATTTTTCTGAAGTTATTAACAGCGGCCCATTGTGTTTTATTTTTAGTAAAAGCAGCTCCGGAACACTTTCCTGTTGTTTTTTTTTCTTGAAAGGTGAACAATGTAAAAACTCCGACATATAGTTTCTGAGTAAAACTTGTCCTTTTGTAAGATGAGACGGGACAAGACAACGTGTGTGATTCCTATATAGTCCCCACTTTACTATGTAAAGGCTTTGTTTCAAACTTTTGAAGGCTTCGCTCGCACGTGACACAACAGTATCGATATATAAATATTTTCTTCAGTTATGTCCCCTGTATGATCGGTTTAGAAAGAAATGTGTGGCCTGGAAAAGAAGTTGTGTGGCAGAAATGAGAAGTACAAAAAGGAAGCCACCTTCATTGCTGTAACTAGGATGAAGATGTTGATCGTTAAAGAAGGAGAGAGAAAGAAAGAAAGCCTAGTGGTCGATCTGAATCATGGCAGATTCGCATTCAGGCTGATTGCATCATACGAAAGACGTACAATATGGCAACATTGCCGTTGCTTTGCACTAAACAGTAAACCGTAGTACACAAAAGACAAGTATGGATTTTTGTTTCTTGATGAGTATCGTTATTCACTATTTTACAAAAGTGTTTATAACATGTATCTTATAAACATGCTTTTCAGATTATTCCGTTTAAATCTTAATAGTCCTAGAAGAGTTTAAAAACTGCAATGTATTACCATAAAGTAGTACTTTTTGAAAATATTCGATAGCTTAATCGATTGAATATATATTAATAGTAAAAGCATTTACTATATTGCTATAACCAAAGGGAATTGAAACAGTACATGTATCAGTTATCTCTTGCTACTGTTTAACTTTTTATAGATTACAGAACTTTAAAAGACGGTGTTCGAAGTCAAACCCTGAATTAAATCACACATTAGAATAGACCTATACCTGTATCAAGACCAATCACCCCTGGACCAGGTTTTACATACAGCACATCTTCATTTGGTCTGTTGTCGTTCACCGTACTGCTAAAATATAATACAATGTTAATAACAGCAAATTAGTTTAATTCATATTAAATTTCTGCAGATATGTTGAGTTACAAAATGTAATAAACAATTTCAGAACTTTCCGAACCAACTACACTTTGAAAGCTTTACAAGACCTAATGCTAAACCGACGTTTTTTCTGGACTTCCTGACCAACAGTTTACTGAACAAAGCGCCAGAAACTTTTATCTCCTCTACCTTAAATGACTCAGCGAGTCAAACTTTAATCACGTTATTTCTCAATATGATCTCAGCTTATATGTGTTATTTTAATCGATATAAAAATGCCCACTAATGTCCAATGGCCATCGTCTTAAAATAATGTAGAAAGCCCTGTCATTTTCCTCACACTGTTATACAGCTAACACAGTTACATGATCAGTCGTGTTGGAACAAACGTGAGGAATAAGTACATGTTACATGTACACCTTTGTTACACATCCAATGTAACAAAGGACAATACATAATTGCATAAGTGCCCATTGAAACATTTGCTACCCCGCTACACATCGTGCGAATGTAATATTGACATGTTATATTTTTATACTAAATTTTCTTATCACAATAACAATTAATTATTTTGTGCTTCTTTATCGTAAAGAAAGATGTCACTGGCCGATGATATATAGATGGAGAACGAGAAAAATGTATTTAAATGACGACCGAATGAGTGATAAAAGAAAAGCACGTCTGTTAAAAATGAGTAGTCAATTTGTTTAATACTTATCATATTTTTGTGCCCTTTAAATGCAAATTATTAATTGTCACTATACAGTGAACTAATCCCTTTCTCATATCGATTAAAGGTTCATCGGTCAATCTTGAAATACATTTTTTAAAGATTTCTGTCAAAAACATACCTGTTCTGTCTGCGTCTTATGTAGAACACTATCGTGAAAATACCAATAATGATAACAAATGCAATTGTTCCTGATCCACCTAATATCGCAGCCATAATATTTGCATCTAAATGAAAATAGTTTTTCTACCAAGTCAAGAACCAAAGTGATTTATTGGGGAAATGATATAACAGACTGGAGTACATGTATAACTAAAATAAGTTCAGGTAAAACTGATTAGTAGTCACTTTATTGTCCATAAACAGAAATATTTGAAAACATTGTAGATAAATTTGTTATCAAAATGTTACCTAACATTCGAAACTCAATTTAAGAGTATTCATTCACTGAATGTTTAGTACTAGGACTAGATATAAGTTCTTATTAATAAGTATCGTTCTTATTAATAAGTATAAAATGATAACACCTGAATGACAGTTTTCTTATAAGGGCATATATTAATTGAACCAAATATCGGTTACAATACTTTGGCAACTGTTGAAAATGTCAAAGCTATAAGAACATTATTTTCACATTTTTCTCCTAAATAACCTGGTTTGCAACCATGGTTACATCGACCTTGCTTCTTGTCGCAAACCTCATACTCACAGTTAATAGAACAGTTACATGAATAGTCTGGACCATTTTCGCCATCATCGCACTCTGAAAAAGTAACACATTTTACAAAACTGAATGTTTAAGTATTTAAACAATTATTAATGATGTAATTCAAAAGTACTGCTTTGATTTCATCATAACGCTGTGGTAACGATTTCACTAAGGATGTACGATAATTTCTATGAATCAGAAATAAGTATAAGTATATTTATATTATATATTCAATGTATTTATACATGTTCAGGCCTCTACCTTTTGATAAATATAGGGAAGCAATGTTTCCTTAAAGGGGCATTCCTTACATCTAGCAGAATATATTCTCTAACCAGAAATAATGTTTGCATTGAATGTAAAATGATAAATCAATACTATCTTAAAGAACAGCTTATAACGAAAAAAAAAATCATTTTTCCACAAATACATGTAATCAACATAGAGGCCTTCTGTAATAAATTGCTATCCACCCATCAATTGTACAACAACAACTTTACATAGAGTATTGCATGTTTTACGTTAATACAGCACATTTTGAAACTCTAAATATACCGAAAATGACTGGAATGTATAGCTTAAACTTTTAGGTTAAGTAAAACATGTACTTGCAAATATTCTATTATTCAAGATTTGAAGTAATTTAATTTTACATCAGTTGTAGGGGGTGTTTCTTTAAAATCAGGTTTTGCTTATATAAAATAACATAAAGAGAATCAGCCAAGACCAAGTTATGTTTCTCATATACTAGTACTTGAGAGTTTAAGCTGCTCGCTCTCGGATTTTGGTAAATAAGTAAAGTTCTTAAAATTGTATGAAAATAACATTTTTTAGAACATAAAGTCATATAAAAAGGTTCCAGTATAAACTCCAGTATAAAGTTTATCTGTATATTTGAAATAATACGCTACCAAATTATAAAGCTTTTAGTTTAAACATTATTTATTCGTTTATCAAAGCATGAACAAATACAATACATTTATAAAAAGCTATACAGCTTATATGAATTTTAGTTGAATCTCTTTCTAAACGCCTTTGAAATTCCAATATAAACATATAGTGTAACGGTGTCGTAAAACCAACATTTTCAGTCGATTTCTACAAATTTCTACCTAGATTGTTGCTTATACTTTGATTCTAGCCTTTAGTTTTATATTTATGTATTAATTTAGTATGTTGTTGTTTTTTTTTTAACTGAGAGCGAGCAGCTTTAAGTTGTCAACTTTACGGATATGCTGAACATAGATGTAGCATTATTGCCAAGTTCAAGATCATCAGACTGATTATCTTTTATTTTCAAGAATTGCAACTCTCAAAGTTCAAAGATATTTACTGTTTTCACATTTTGTGTAGTTGGCAGTCAATTACGAAGTTGCATCCACCTAGCAGTTGTCAGATAATTGCTGACAAGGTAATTGTTAATTCCAGTTGCCAAAATACGTTTCATGATTATATAGTACAGCAGTATTTTAACTGTTCCTGGAGACTAGTATCAATTAAAAAGTAACAAGCTCAGTTATATACCAATTTTAAGTTTATTGACAGTATATATTGAAAGCATATATAGTTATATTTTGAATAGTTTGACTGCTTATTCTGTAATAGCTATTGGAACCAGTATGGGCATACGTGCACTAACATAGCTTTATAGATTCAATGCTTGTACATGGTTTGTATAATATGATTATATTCTTTTATATACTTTTACATTACCCCTTTTACAGTACCTACAGCGTATGACTTCCGCGAGATCTCGATAACCAATTCACGATACATGCAGCGTAAACGATTCTCGTTTCCCGTTTGATACAATCCGTGTAGCTAATCAGGGAAACGTGCAGCCAATCAAAAATGCTCGATAGAATGGTTTATTCTCCGGGTATTGTGCAGGCCTAATAAAATTATTGCCAGATTATGTATTTGTTGAATATGGAAAGTGTTTAGAGCATTGAATACTAGTCGAAATTGAATGTGCGTGAAATTGTCGATTACTTACGAGAATTAACACCTGCCTTAATACTAGTTTTATAACAGGATCAATTTTAAACAGCAAATTCCACATATATCCGCGAACACTTTCGGTCTGCAAATAGGCCCGCAAACTTCAGCACAATAAACACTAACGGAAGCTGCAAAGATGGTGGCAGAAATAATTGAACTGTTGAAGTATGGTCGTTTGATGTAAATATGTGTTAAGGTAAGCATAGATTTTGTGTGAATGTTTTTACATCAATAAAACAAAATATTATTGAAATGGCGCTAAACGTCTTAAGGGTTGACATTATGTTAGTGTAGAGGATACAGGATATTTGTCCGATGGATAAGGCATTCATATTTCTGTTCATCTGTTCATCACATCAGCTGATTAAACAGTGTTTAAAAGTAGATTGTTTGTGTTCTTGTTGTTGATGATGATGATGAGTTTAAAATGGAACAATTAAATATACAGATCAATAAAAAGGTATAAAAAATAGATCTGTATTCATTAGATGTTTGAGTAAACTGTCATTCAGTAGTATTTAATTAGCCATCCCCTGCGGAGACCACCTGTGAACAAATCCCTATTTTGCTTTTTCCACTGAGTGGCTTGTGTTGACAAGTTTGCTTTCCATTTAGTGCAGAAGAGAACCAACAGGGTTTTTATGATACAGTTACAGCCAGTTCGGCGACCTACACTAACTTACTGATAGTTAGTTTTCGTTCCATTTTGCCTGAAAATTTTCCTGTGAGAATTTACTTTAAATACTGTTAAACAGAAATCAAATGGTTTTTACGACATCGAAATCTTATTTCACGATTTGATGTATATCACGATATACCGTCAGTTGGATCACGATACAATTCTTTTCGATATGATGCAATTATCATGTGTATGTGTTGTACTTAACTCTTGCTCTGCTAAACTTGCAAAAATGGACAAACCATCTTCCAGTTTGATCAGTACATTTTACTGTCAAAGGGTCTGCACAAACTATTTACTGGCTGAATAAATATCATATTTGATACAAGGAGCAGACACTGTTTACATGCATTTTTTCAGAGGAAAATACCTGTAGCGGGCGTATGCATGATGATTGTGAGGCGAATTTGTGGCTGATATATTTTTCTTGTTTTGAGAATAACATTCGGAACACTATGAATTAAAGCGCTGAAGACGCTGGATTTGTTTGTGTATTCAAAATATTTGTGCGGACCGACAAAGTAATAATGCGTATCTAAAATGCCACATTATACATTTATAGAACGGAAATGGTTGAGACCAGGAAGTGACGATATTCAAATGTTTTTCTGCAGTCATCGATAGCTAAGAGAAGAATGTATTTTAACAAAATAGCTCATTCGATGCGTTTCAAGATACAATGTAACGAGGCCTACAGTCGAAAATAGGGTAAATTGCCTTCTACTTAAAACAACCTATTAAATATAACAAATCGTTTAAACAGCGGCATTAACTTATCCTAACACTTGTTTTCTGCTAAAGATGCTCACGTGTATTTCTAATACATGTAGGAACGCAGACTAGCTCGCGCCAGGTTCACAAAATAAACATATCAGCAATAAGAAAAGTTATAATTACGTCCCTTGCTGCGCATTGAATAAAATTTATGAATGGATGGATATATTGGTAAAAAGAGAATGTGTAAACATGCGCGTAAATATTCCTGGCAGTTCGAAATATTTCAGTCTTCAAAATGACGATCAGGCTTAGACATTTTGTTGTCACTGAAATTCCAAAACATATGTTTTCTTTCAACACAAGGTTTAAGAAATGGCCGGCGGGTTAAGGAATCGGAACTATTTCTATAGGGTGTGTATATATAGTAAATCGTCCCTTGTTTTTACGCATCATTGTAGAATTAAAAACATCCGCGGTTCTTATTCGGAAACAGTTTACTTTTAAATTAATTAGTTATATTTATAAAATTTAGTTGATGCTGCATGAGTTTATAACATTACATATTCAAACAATACAACTTTAATGTCTGCAATGGCCTTTTGGTTTCAACTGAAGAATCATAATTTGGGATTATATGCTGACTGACGTTCCGGAGCTACTTTCAGATTTGGTACTTAAGGAGTAGGCATCGGAAAACGGTAAGTATATTTGTTTGGTACCCAAACAAATAAAAAATGAATTCTAACATTAATATCAGCCAATTACGAAAAAAGATATCAATGTATGCACACGAAATTGGTATTATTATGTCACCATTTCTTAATGCGGTCACTGTCTTATCAAAAGATTTTAATACTTTTATTCCCTTGACTTGATCACGGCAGCAACATGGACGAAATATCAAACGTCAAATTGCTGTTACACGTATGCATAGGTCTAAGTCTTGAAAAGTCTCATATGCAGGTCTGCCTTGTAGCACACTTTTTACATTCAGTTTTCATGGTTGGTTTGTAAAATGAACATTATGATAGTTAATGATCAGGCTAAAGTGAATTTCTAAAAAAAGTCCACGCATTTAAAGGTATCCACTAGGCTTTTAGGCAAATAATTTAATATTTCATTCATTGTTGTGAAAACAAACTTATTCATGAATGCTAATCATCTGATGATTATTCTTTACATGCTGAACAAAATGCAGTGTTTGTATGTGTAACCATGTTTAATTGCGCATTTTATAAGAAGTTAAACACTTGCACCACATCATAAAGGGCCCTAACAGCTAATGCTAACTGTTTACTACAGGTGTGAGCGAATAGAGGTTTGAGGTTCATGGTTTTTGAGGGCGAACATTGAACTGGCCATTACCTCTGACAGAGTTCGAGATAATGATTGTAAACAAACTTTACCCGAGGTAGGGCTTCATAGAATCACAACTAACATTTTATGAATACTTGTACTATTCGTTTAATGTACTAGTATTTGAACGTTTAGCAATTATTAGACTATATAGGAAACATTGATAAATACCCTTTATAGTTATAAATAATATTTCTACACGTGTACAATCCCAATACATGTAAGTGTTATATGCATTAACAAAATATTTTATATAAATAAATAATATGTACGTATTTATCATCAAATTAAACAATGTGCTAACTCAAATTAGAACAGGGTGGCTCAATATAATGAGCATTTATTTAACGTAAAATGCGAAATCTTGTCATCAGTATCTCACGCTAATCTTAGTTTATCATTAAGATTTCAACTTACTTTGGTCACATTTGGCTCCTTGGTATCCAGGTTTACATCCTCCGATACATTCACCATTTACAGAGTCACAACTTTTATTATCTTTGCAATTCATTGAACAAGCATCTGTACAATTATGTCCATACTTTCCAGCATAACATTCTGTAATTGTAATATTTTTTTTATATTTTTTATAGCTAATTCAACAAATTGTTAAATCTCTTTTACGGCATCACTTATCACCTTTTTTAAATCGTTACACAGGAGACACGTGAAACGGAAACTTTATAT
>JAFMSR010000017.1:19292146-19411441 GCA_022818135.1 Saxidomus purpurata
ATTCTATGATGATACACATATTCCATTATAAATATTATCGCAAAATTGATGTATAATGCATACGAGACGGCTTGCTTAATCTAGATATAAAATGAACATTTGAAAAAAAAACTCTGAAGATGACCGTTATTAAAGTGTCACAAAAAGACCATAAACATCCGGAAGATAATATGTATATATTTATATATATACGAACGAAAGAAAACTTAATTGTGTAACATATACAACTGAACTGGAAACATTAACTGTACATTTGTACATAAGTCAAAGGCGCAATTTTTAGTACATGTATATGAAAGCGATTTTTTATAGTGAAAATTAACTTTATTCAGTCAGAAGGCGCCAAATATCATATGGTAATAAAAAACAACCTCGACCAGGATTCGAACCCATACACCTTCCCTTCCAAAGTTGTTAAACCCATTGCTCTCACGACTGAACCACCCGTTCTTGTCGAACTTGTCCCAATAGTGATAAATTATCTATCGCGACATGTGTATCAGGAAAATAAACTTAATCCTTGTTTTTCTTATGAATATGCTACTGGAATTATTGACCGGTATTCACTGGCCGAGATAGTATAAATACTCTACCCTTATAATTAATATTAATTTGGAGGTAACAACATATTATGTTGATAGATATGAATATTTACGTACTTATATTATTAACTGAAAATATAAGAGTATTTCATTTAGCCTTTTCATTCGATATTATCCAATAAGAAGGTGCCTTACAGCGTACAATTCTCATTTCCAAAAATCTTATACATTCTACTTGTTATTTCATTGACGGTTGAAGAGTACAAAACTTCCGGTCAAAAGCGAACTTAATACAGCTGCATCGAAAAAGAGGCTAAAGAAAAAAATAAATGCATTTACCAACTTCGCAGTTCTTTCCAGACCAACCAGCATCGCAAGAACACCTGTAATCACCCAGCAAATTGTGACACAGAGCACCATTCCAGCAAGGACAACTACTACATGATTCCGCATCTAAAATAAACAAGTACATTCAGTGAATCCCCCGCTAAATGAAGCAAAAAGCTGACAAAGAACAACTGGAAAATGTATTGGTCTGTCTATTTCAGAAAAAAAGGTTCTTTAGAAATTTCACCACTCCACTGGGGCCCACTGGGGAATTCTATCAATTGGTTCTTGAGTTAAGACTTTGGGCGGAAAGACGTACTCCCTCGGGTGACGGTGTGATGTTTATGCAAGTGATGTGCAAAGTACAAACATAACTTCTGGTGTGCCGTTTTTTCTAACCATTCAGGGTACTTACAAAACAAAATATGTATTACTCGAAACATTTACGGGGTTCTTGTGAGAAACAAATGGTGGTAATGCTTAAAGCATATTTTTCAAAAACTTTCTGGGAGTAAATTGTCTATTAACTTCTGGTGTACGATGTCCAAATATATGTGGGTATTTCTGCATACTGTATTTTCGGACGGCTTACATTACCCATCAAATTTTCATATGGCGTATAAGTAGATAACGCAAAAATTAATATGTTCGTGATATCCACTTATAAAGTCGTCAACGCGATACTTATCCGCCATTTCTAAATATATCGAAATCGTAAATGTAGCAAGATAGTAACTTAATTTTCTGAGATACAATGTAAGTAGATAAGTAGGGGCATATGTGACCTGAAAAGATAAACAAATACGTATCACAGATATAAAATAATCATCTGGGTAATGAACACGAATGTCAGTTTACTGATGTGTGACAGTAATATACGACCATAGGATGTTGATTACTAGTAAACTTAATGTAAATGATGTTTTAATTTTATAAGTCATGATATATATTGCCCTTTTCGGTATTTTAAGGGTTTTAAACCTAGACTGTATAATTATATAGCATTTCCACTTTATATGCTGGACAGGATAATTATGAAAAATATGCATTGGTATAAAACAATAATAAAATGAACCAAGACAAGGAATATACATTGTGTATGCATAATACCTTTTAAACTAAGTCTAAGTTGTTGATAACAAATCGTGTTTACGAAATTCATAAATAAAACGTATCAGAAGAGATCCTCTAAGTCTATTTAAAATGTCTACTTTTAGTGTACATACGGGTGCTTTTAAGACTGAACCAAGAAATACGCTTTTTCACTTACATAAACATGTAGGGGGTGATCCTGACCAGTAACCGTATTTGGTGCAAGTACGGGCGGCTTCTGATGGGTCTGTCATATTGTAGTTCCTATCACATGAATACGTCACTCTTCCGGCGTATGTGAAAACCCGACCAGAGAAGCTACCACTGGATATTGAGTTCGGTCGGCCACAAGTCACAACTTAAACAGATTGATAATATCAGAAAAAGAAATTAGCTAGTCTTTCATTACAAAAATGCACAGACAAAATATTAAATCATACACTTGGTACTTATCTATAACATTCGGACAGCTGTGACGTTCGATGGGCACTTTGCAGGCATGCTTGTTTATTTTGAAACAAAAATTATGGCGTCAAATAACCTTTAAGTGTTACAATGTATAAAGTTTATATTTCAAACCAAAGCACGTAGCCTGAACTCCAAATTAAAGTTGCTAAGTATTTTATAGGTTAGATTGAGAGGTCACAGGGAAGGGTTTATCATTTATATGGAAACTGACTTCTTTTCATAAAGAGTTATGAGCAGCCTACTTTTGATTATAAGATATCTCATACTAAGCACAACATGCAACTGTTTTACATATGCAAACAATAATTGCGGACGAAAAAGCACAAATGCCGTAGGAGACTTGAACTGGATGGAGGGTGTATAAAGATTTTCAAACTTTGGTTATAGTTTTAGGGCCGTTTTTAATGTTGACTAAAAGTGTTATGATTTGCCTCAGATCTGTAATCCTTTAGTATTTATGGGCTTCTCTTAAAACGAGATGTTCACTCTAGCCAAAACTGAAATATTTCATGTATTAAGAGTTTAAACTTTCTACAAATAGGAAAGACATAAAGACACATTCAAAAACAAACAATTTTAAGCCCGTATGTATATAAAAATAAAATGCAAACCTTCACCACAACAAGCCCCTCTGTACCTATCTGGACAGCGACAATAACCAGAGAACACATACGTTCCGCCGTTATAACAAAATCTATTACAATTTTCTGTTTCATAAGAATCGGATCTGCGAAAATGACATTTATCTATGCATGTGTTAAAATCATCTTTTTGATTACAGCAAATTGATCTGTCCCTGGTTCTTGTTCCTCCAGCACACTTCCGGCTGCAGTCAGACCATTCCTCCCATGGATACCACTGACATATTCTCATTGGACAACCACTTTTCACCAAAGACATTAGTGTTAATATGATCGCAAAGAATTTATTATAATCCATTCTAAGATCCGTTATGTATTCACTATCCTATACTGCAATTCCTATTAAAAATATAAATCTAATGCTTAACATTCATGAAGAGAATTATAACGCTCTGATAACATTTTATTGAATTTATTAAATTGCTGTCGCTGATTAGAAGGCGTTGATATTGTTTAATACAGCAAATGTAAAACCACGTAAGATATTGTATGCAAACAGTCGTTTTGATATGCACATTAATTTTACAAACTACAAACGACTTATCGAACTGCGTGAAATAAATTACATTTGTGTACACGAACTGTTTGTAATATGTTTTAATAAGCTTTTGCAAGAGACAAAAACGTCTCCAATTCACAAATCTTTCTCTGTAAAATATATGCTTATTTTGTTTAAAAACTTAAGGTGAAGAAAAATGGTAAAAATGTGAATGGAAATTACAATTGTATATTTTTAGCTGGAAACGGACAAGAAGATCAACCTTAATGCTATGGTGTTCATGGTAAATGTGTGACTTTTTTCCCTTTGATTGTTTATAATCCAGACCGACGCTTGAATATCTCCCGGGGCGCAGGTTGAAGAGAGGCAGATGCAAATGCATGGGAATCCTCGGACCAGGTCCTAGCTCTTTTACGAAAAGACCCCTTGGTTCCTTTACATTCCCTACACCAATAAACGAAAGTCTACAAATTAAATTCTAGATGGGTGGGAAACACTGAAAATATTTTCTGAAATTTCCAGTGCTTAGGTCGGGATTCGAACCGGGGACCTCCGGATTGGTAGTCCAAAATTGATAACCATTTTTGTTCATCTTTACCTGTAAATTTCGAAGGTCATTGCATAGCCCGCACGCATAAACATTGTATAGACATTTAGATGATATATGTTATTTTTATGCGGTATATGGGGATATAAAACCCCCCTAGATTAATTTTACCTAAGCTGGTCATACAATACCGAACAGTACGAACGTTGTGCATTACATAAACGAACATTATGTACATTACTGTATTACAAGCACCAGTGATCAAAACCGGTAATATTAACAGCACTTGAAAACAATCCAGTTCAAAAGCAAAATTATCGTTAAATTTCAGGGAACAAACAAAAGACAGTCGCAATCAAAGTTTGATAGGCTAAACTCAGTACCCTCGGTGTTGTCAACTTATCGAAGAAAGCTAATTGTTGACAGTGACCGGTCAGTAATGGACGTGTTTCAGAAAGACTTTCTTATCTATCATTTATAATTAAAAACGTTATGATATTTACATTATATTCACGGATGCATTTATAACAATTTACGCTCATGATTATCAGGAAGCATGCTAGCACAATAGCTATTGTCATCTACAAATACGGTCTAGACAAAAAGGTATCAAATTTCATCCAAATCTGGCAAGTTTGACCTGCAACCATTTGCAATACTTGTGACATAAATTGCGACATTTAAAAGCTAAACAGTTTTCAAATTCAAAGTAGTCCTCTTCATTTTCACGACAACAATGTACTGGTTGGATATATTTACCTACAATAACAATATTTCTCTGTTATTAGTGAATAGTTTTCGCAAATTAATTTAGTACCACATTTGTTCCAGATTTTTTTTTCTGATTTTTGTAAATTGATCTTTTTCTGGCTTAAAGGAATATAAATTGCCGGTGGGTCACAAGCAAGCACACACAATATCCTTGTCATATGTAAAAGATTCGATTCATTTACTGTTAATGTTTGTTCTTTCTTTTAAACTTAAATTTATTAGATTTCATACAAACAGACTTGACTTAATTGACGCCATATGGGGTACACTTCTACGACAACAATTTAAACCTTTGTTTGCTAGAACACAAGCGCTCATCTATAAGTCCCTTTTTGACATCAATACGTCCTTGTGGTTTAATCCATACTAAGTTTAATTGCAAACGAATTGCCTCATTCTGAATACAGTTTGATAAGATTAGTGATTATCAGTGATTGTCAAGATTGGCATTCTAGTTAAGAATAATTTGAACTACCTCATACGATTTTTATCAAGTTTATTAATGTAACTTTAAATAAAAGAATATACTGACCGAAGTAATGGAAACGTCATTTTTTCAAAATAAATATATCTGCAAAAATATGTACAATTACAAATGTACACGCGTGTATTTAGTTTCAAACTAATAATTTACAAAGACAAAAATACAATTTCAGTAATACTTTATGTATGTTGTTATCAAAGAAAACTTCGAAAAAATAGAGAGAGAGCGGGAGAGAGAGAGAGAGAGAGAGAGAGGGATAGAGACAGAGAGACAGAGAGAGATACAGAGACAGAGGCAGAGAGAGAGAGAGAGAGAGAGAGAGAGAGAGAGAGACATAGAGTGTGTGTGTGTATTTTTCTTTCCACTATAAAATGTATTTACATCAATTAACATTAGTAATATTTTAAAACTAAATAAACTCAGAAATTGTATTGAGCCCACGCGATCATATGTCACTCTTAATTGTTCAAAAGGAGACAGATCACTCGTTACATCAATCTTTACATCAAATCGCTTCATCTGCGTTTTAAGTACTAACGTCATAGTATACTACGGTGGAGAATCACATGATCAAAATAATCTCTAAACAAAAGTAAACCTATGATAACTGTTTTAAAATAATGAAAGCCGTTTAGCCGTAAATATAATATGTAGCCTTTCATATGAAATCAGAAAAGTATCCTAGAACTACAGAGGTTTCAATCATATTCACTTTCCGGTTGTGCTAAACACTTAAAAAACTGAAATAATTGAGTTTTGAAAGGTTCAACACAACCGGAAGGTGACTATGATTGAGATCTGTATAGTTATATACATGTAATACTTTTATGCTTCCATACGATAGGCTACTTTTTATACATGTATTTACATTTAAACGGCTTTCTTTATTTTCTAACATTTTTCAAAGATCTACTTTTGTTTAGAGATAATTTCGATCATGTGATTCTCAATCGTGATACTGGTCCTTTGCATACAAACTCCTGATCATCTGGTATTGTAGCCTTGTTTTTTTAAGTACATGTATGATTAACTTTCATACATTGAATACCTTTTCTTTTTTCCCAAATTATTGATATTTCGTTTATAATTTATAATAATTTTAAATATTATTTTTATATGATTGTATATGTAAGAAAAAGTGAGACAAAACAAAGGTTTGTATGACATTATAAATATAAATACCAAAATCTCAACCTATTTATTCGTTTTGAATAATCGTTGGAAGAAATCTAAGGATGTTTTTTTGTTCAAGTATGTCACAACAGTCTAGGAGTGAGTGAGAAAACAATTGTTCCAAGATCAGAATTTAATGCAAAAATATTTCTTTCTATGGTATATATAATATGTAGGATTCCATAAATAATTTTCTAATATACCTATTGGTTTAAGTCTCTTGATGTCTTGCACTTCCTTAATTTACGAAAATTTGTTTAGTTTAGGAACTGTCTACAGACAATTCTTTTCCACATTTCTGATTCAGAAGTTACGCAGCTTTTCTAGAATGGTTTCGCCCAACATGGTTCTCCTAGGGGAATTAATGTTTCAATTTGCAATGTCAAACAACATTTTATGCTAACTATATTCAGTTATAGTTATTTCTCTTACAGTTCTTTCTGTGTACAACTCCAAACATTTACAACTTATATTTGTATTAAGGATTCGCTTTCCTCATTACATGATCCTGTACGTTTTTAGTATTCAAAATAAACAAACCAGAATCGCGATAGTTATTAGGATCACATTTGACACCACTAGTCACGGATGAACATTGGCAAAAAATATCTTTAACAAGCAAGTAAAAACTCTCTAGATACATGTATTTACTTGAGCTTCCAAAGGGTTACTACGTGGTCTCAGCATGTTTAATGTTTTCGGTCCAATGTCATCTGTTTCTACATTTTATTTCCATCAAAATTTCCCATTTTTAGATTTATTTCACAAACAAATACTTTGAACCCGATTTCATTCAATTGTGCAGTACATTATTTTTGATGATGTTAACGATGATTATTATAATTTGATTTAAGTGGCGGTCAATTAGTATCATTTGAACACTGAAACAATCAAAACGACCCAGTTTCCAATCGGTCAGTCATCACTATACTGTTATTTGTTCGTCAATTAAGTGTCATAGGCCCTGATGCTTTCGTATGTTTCTTATTTTAAGTTTTTGTCCCGTTTTTCATACATATAAATTCGGATTTATGGTGAAAACATTGTATCAAAATCAATTTACATTACTTAATATTTGAATTAGTAATACGCATTGATTGAGAAACACACTCAGATATCGTTATAAGATGGTTAATTTAAGCTTTTCTAACCAGTCATTTACAGCAATAAGTTTTTTGCTAAAAGGTTGTTTAAATGACTTTGAATATTTATTACATAGTATTATGTAAGATTGAGAGAAAGTACCACAAGACCGTAACTTCTAAAAGGTAACATTACCAAACATATATAAAATCAGTATAAAACAAATTGGCCGTCAGAAAAACATGATTTTATAGTACATGTATATAAATAGAATATAATGACCGTATGTTCCTTTTCCTGTCATCGAATACTTTTGTTAATTCATTATGTTCCTTTCAGTGACATTGAATACTTTGTTCTAGTTCGTAATAGTAAGAATAATGCCGGTGTTCCTTCTAGGTCTACCCAAATGCAGATCAAAAGTGTTTAAAAGACATTTAATTGCGAGATTGCCTTATTGTTTAATTTGTCGTCGTTAAAATGATTTACTGCATGTGTACAATGTATAAGGTGTAAGAGAAATATGAAAGAGGGAAACGTTTCATATTAACTTTTATTGTTCATTTAATCACTACTTAAAGCATGATCTTATAGAAGACGAAACAATATATATAGCATAAAATGCATAAAAGCTTGTCACTAGTAAACAAAAACAGACAAAAACTAGTATCACTTAGGAAAAGGCAGACATGGAATATTTATGCAGTAATGAAGAAATCACCAACTATGTTCACGCCTAGGTTTTGCTAAGCCTTTGAAGAATTTCAATTTTACACATTATAAACTATTCAAGAATGCATCAAGTACTATCTTACAGTTACCTGTAGGCAGCAGAAAATGCCTCACAATATAACGAACAAGAGCTGCTCAAGTATTTCAACTTGCATAACAATATCTGACAGGATGAAGATAATAAGTGGATTTCACCCAGATTTGATATATTTTCAAAATATATGTCAGACAAAAACTTTGGCAGATTTATGTACTCTTGTCTGTTTTGGATGAATGATGGTAAATAAGTATACGTACATTGTATTATCTATTTCAACGCAATATCTGTAATGGTTTTGACAAATGGTAGGAAAACTACCAGTCGTGCCAACTGCGACATGACTAGAAGAGCGTCTCTATTATCCGAATAGTCGAGCCGAAAACAGGTATTTTAAACATCCCAGGGATTGTTTTTCAAAGCTAATACTGCTTTGAATTAGCATAATTATTCCATTTTGTTTGTAATTGTGCTTGTTAGGTTTATCATTTGTTTATATAATTTTAAATACAATAACCAAGATATTGAATGACTATAAATGCTTATTATACTATGAACACAATGAAGTAAGATATTTCTTCGTTATCGATGGCCAATGATTGTTATCGTGGCCCCGGGCCATTTACAATGTAACGTTGACAATGTAACAGATAAAACGTAGTAGAAATTGTAACTGATCAAGGCTACAGAATCCTGTCGAACCTTATTAACTATCAATGTTTGCTTGCACAGGTTAACATTAAAATGTCATAACACCTTTGTGTAAAGTGTCACACGCTAACACAGACAAGCGCATATAATCAGTCGACTAACATGGTGCAAAACCTAAATCGAAAATTTACGGGGCAAACTACGATATTGCATGTTGTAGCAAGCCTATGGATGATCAATCTTTATATGGTCATCCCAGGTGGTTTCATGTCATTTGTATAAAGTACAAATGTAAATACAAGAAAAACATTGATGCACAGCATCAAGTCAGCGCAGAAGATTGTTAAACATACATGAGATGGAATGTTCAGTTCGTTTGTTTAAAGAAATATAGATAATTCCCTTTGTTGTTTATAACAATAAGACACACTCCATTTATTATATAATCTTTCGCTCTATCATCTCTGACTGCCATATATCGAACAGTTGTGTCACCAATTGTCAAATTTGAATTTTGCCGAGTACACTTTCCTGTGTACCATCTGTCTTACAGAGTCGTACTGTATCTTGAACTGATTTATATGGTGTATAACCATGACATGCCAGACAATCAACAATGTGGTCAACATATTGAAGGAATTCTTTAGCAATACTACAGCTTCACCGTTTCCAATATAACACATGTCGTACGGAACCCCGGGAAGACTAATGCAGCTGACCAACTTGTATGAAGCATTCAGTTTCTTCAGGCTACTGTTATTATTATCACAAAGGAGGATTTTTCCATTCGGTAGTACACAAAGTTTCTTTATTGCACTTGTCGTGTTTTACATTGTAAGGCCATGATTGATGTTTCACAGAAAGGCTTCGTTGGATCACATTATTGTATGTGATGTTTGGTATGACTTGTTTAAGTATAGGACATGTTCTAAAAGTAGAAGGCATATTGATATTTATCACGTGTATGATTAACAATGATATTAGAATATTTACTCCTTAATATAATGGTATAACAATACCGGTCATAAATATGCATTTTTTTATATTGAAACAAATGAAAGAAGAAATAATTTAATAATTTCAAATCTATTACAACAAAAACACAAATGGTCATAAATACGTGTCATGCATTTTTAAGAGAGCTTATGGAATGTAACATAAGGTTATGCACGCAACTTAGTGTTTAATTTAAAGTGAATTTGAACAAATTGTAGATTTAAACTAAAACTAGTGGAAACAATTTCAAACATAACATTAATAACAATAGGAAAGCTTTTCGAATGTAGATCTTTTAAAATGTGTAATACACAAAGTATGAATAAAAATCTAATTTCATGTTCATTTATTGACCACAAAGCACATACTTGTAACACTTGTGAAAAGAAATAAGCTGTGGGGTGAGTGGTGTCTGAGACGTACACTTCTGCACTATACAGTCAGGTAGTTAGTGCGTAAAATGTCCAATATTGATTAAGTTCATAGTTTGATTGGTGTCTCAATTGTTAGAAAGCATGATTTAATGATAAAGATAATGCTCTAACTGCTCTTTAATTGGAACCAAATCTTATTAAGAAATTTATTTTATTTTTACCATTTCGTTCGTCATAGCGAAAATAAATTTTATCCAAAACAATAACGTTCATATTTTTTATAGTTTTATGTTTGCACATGCAAATTTCATAAAACTAGCTTGGAAACTTTTTTAGGTATTGCAAGATCTGATGTAGCTTTAAAGTCACTATAAGTACTTAACATTTGTACTTTGAAAATTCCCTGATAATCATTTTTTAACAATACCAATAATAACAAGACTACTTTTGATGCATGACATCTAACACATTGCAAACTGAGATGCATATTTTAATCTAAATGATAATGACAACTATTTATGTCTATCTGCGGTAAATACAATAAATAACCTAAATCTTAATTTGCAACAAATTTTACATATGGTTTACGTACATTGTACGGAAAATATTTATGATTTTAATCAAGCGAAATTTGTGTTATAGAGTACCGTTGGTACCGGATAATCCACAAGAGATTAGTTATTTAGGTCTTTGGGGAAAAAGTGCAAGATACAGAACATGTCCCAGCTCCAGAGACACCCCAGGTTCTTTTACATGTCCTGTGTATAGCACTTATACCTATGTGTATACCAATCTTTATAGTCCGTATGTTAACTACCCGACCATTTTGGTATGTACTCAATTGCTGAGTTTGAGCATGCGAATTTCCTCTCTGAAGACGGATCCCTAAACTAATAAACCAACGGATTCGGTATACATAACCTTCTTATATATTTATGCTAAATGCAGACATAGCAATTCTGACAGCAAACAAAAAGAATTAACAGTGTCTTTTGGCACAAATGTGCACAAACGTAACACAAATTATTGCTTTGCACATGCAAATGCCTCATTTAAAGTCAAACGTTATCTGCTTTCGAAAAAACATAGGATTATGTTCTATATTTCTTCTCTTTGACGTTTAATGTATTTCATTCAACTTCAAAATCTTTCAACCGACCTTTTCAGATCAAGAGATAAGTAATAAAGATACCTATTCTAAAGAATAATCTAAGTTTGTCACCGCCTTTTTCTAATTTGCATTAAAGATCGAAAGCAATCCACCAGTAGACGATTAAGGTTTATGGTCTGAAAAGGGCTGTATAGAATAAGGATCACATAGACTACAGAATTGCTTTTCGCTTCATACCGGTATATTGAAAGATGAAAACTGTGCGAAATTTGTATTACCTATGGATTTTTTCCACACATGCTGAACAACAAAATGTATCATGATCACAGCAGTACCATGTATTCAGTGTACCGTCGTGCTTGTCACATCTATAGTCATAGTTGGTTCCTTCTAAAATACCGCTGTCAACTACGAGTAAAATAAGTCAAATGTTGTTAGTTTATTTAAAGAACTTGAATGTTCTGTTTAAATTATATTTGTTTCTTAATTTTATATTGAATTGCGTTCTTATTAGAACTATTTACAATAAAATGCAAACTATGTGAGAATTATATGACTGCCTCTTAAAAGTATTTTTGCATTCTATGCCCATGATGAGCTTCATATCTTCAAAAGAAAAACAAAAACACAGTGTTCCAGAAATAAGCACAATAGCGTGTTTTAAATTTCCACAAACAGTCAAATCTTTACTACCAAAAACTTTTAAACTGTATTTTTCAGGGCGATTGTTATGCTTAAATTTAGCAACGCACTAATAGAAACTTAACATTATTACCTGAACAGAGACATGATATTCTAACATTTCACTGGACTTATAAGGAGAAGACTTTTATTTACAAAAGAATCAATAATGTCTCACCAAGTTCTTTTCTAATATCATTCATACTTCTAGAAAAGCAGCTTATTTCTACGTCATACTCAGTTTTCCCATTTTCTTCTTCTGCCAAACATTTTTTCAAGTCTTGTATACAATTCTGAAATTCATTCCCATGAAAAACAACCAGGAGTTTTTCTATGCTATTTGATGAACCACATCTTATTATCAATGAAACGCCTGTGTCTGTCTCGTTTTTCACTTCTTGTATTAGAGTGTCTTCATTAATGAATATAGTTTGTAGAAGACGATGGATTACTTTAACTGTACCCTTCTTGTTATGATCCAGTTGTGTAACATTTTTCTGCTTATTGTGATGTTCTACTTCGGCACACATAAAACCATACACCCGTTTTATTGTCTCCTTTGGTAATTCTTTATCTTTCCCGTGTACATAAATCATTATTCGCAACTCGAGGTTCAGCGACACTACCAAACAGAACAGATAGAATAAATGGTGAGTTTGATAACACAAGAAGGAATGGATGGCCCTTTATCGCTCACTTTAGTCGTCAGCTTTAGGATACGCACAACCAAATGGGGACAGCAAACTTTGAAGAGCAAATCTAATTTTAGCAAAGGTTATATCTGGTCAGGAAAAGAAAGCTAGCTATTAATTTTTGAATAATTTAAGTGATTTTCACATACGTATGGTAAATTATTGAGATAGTCCCATCCAAACCTTAAACTATCAAAATTTACAAATAGTCTTTATCTCTTCAACTTCCCATGAAACAAATTCAAAACAATCAGTAACGCAATGAACGTTCTTAGCCGCTAGTAAAATTATTTAGTAATTTTGTTAATCCGATAACACGTGGGCTTCAGCACGACCTTGTTTAATATCAGTCAAAGTTTGTGCAAATGAATATTTGTTTGAAAAAGATGAACGTTCAGCATTAGTTTCGGTTGCTTTGTTTGAATCCTTTAATGTACGTAAAATGTCCGCAAAACTGGAATTAAACTACATGTACATATGGTTCGATTAACTCTATATTCATTAGCCACTAAGTTATACTTTTTGGTTTACCTTTCATGGAGTTCGACCGGATGCCAATTTTTTGAAACAGTGTCTTTGGTTTCATGGGCGTTGATCGGAGACGACCAATGAGCTGGAGCTCTTCTCCAGTCTCTGAAATAATGATTGCGTGATTGAAGTTAATTCCTTCCGCTCATAGTTTTCAGAAACTTAACAGTCGCCAGAACCGAATAGTTTTGAAATTCTTATAACGTGTGAATCGTGTTTGTGAAGCATTCATGTTTGTTTTCAATCTTGTACCGTGCAACATCGTATCGACTGCCATGTAACACCCAAGACCAAATATATATCATACACCTCATAAAATAGCAATGGGAATATATGTTGGCCTATATTGAATTCGAATAACGAAATTTTGAGAAAAAAAACTGTGAAAAAGAAATATAGAAATAATCCATATATATGATAGTATTATAAATGCAAAATACAGCATACATGAAATATCACTACGTTTACACGCTATATAAATCTCTATGAACACCATAGCTTTCCTTATGATCTGTGTATCAGCAATACAAGTATAAGCATAAAATACATGTACAACGGATATTTTGCAACACATTACGAAACAACACATTTGCTTATTAATAATCTTCTTTCGTGCGTATTTTAATAAGAAACATTTCAGAGTTCATTTTGACTAACATAATTTCTATAAAAGGAATACAGAGATTAAACCGAGTTATGGATGGCAAGAATTATTGCGATAATTACTCATTTTAAGTACAGTCTCTCGTATCACAGTTATTCTTTTCAATTCTTTAGATTTATTTTGACTCTAAAACTGTCCAGAAATATACTCGTTTTTGATTGGAACATTTTAACAGTAATTTTTAACGACGAAGTGCTGTTCATACATACGTTTCAGCCTTTCTCCTAAATGTTCCAGCTCTGTTTCTTTCTGAAATTAGAGGAATGATATTCAAAATTCTAACATGACTCACGACTTTGTCTCTTTATACAAAGAGAAGAAATATGATGTTATATTATGCCATAAACAACGCGGGAACCGATATGCCGTCACAAATGACGTCACACTGTGCCGCATGACGTTAAATAAATATCTGCGTAGAAAATAACGCTTTGCATTTATTTACCTTTTATGATATCTGGTCATGTTCGAATCGAAATAACATTTTTTTCAGCGTTGTTATCGTCTAATAAACAATTCTTTGTCGTTCTTATGCGCACTAATAAACCACTCAGGCCTCCGGCCTTCGTGGTTATTACTGCGCATCAGAACTCCAAATCATTGTTTTTTAGACTATAAACACCGCTGGAACGGATATTATTTCATAAAAAGCATTGTTACATAGCTGAAGTGTTTGTTCAAATAACGATTTTTATAACTGATATATTGATATATTAAATGTGAGAAAAAGAAATCGATTAGTTTTCTCCGTGCATTAGGATCGGTTCTGTGAGACAAACAGTTGTATAAAGCTAGTCAATACTTTAACAAGTCATTTCATTAGTTCTCGTTGCTGCTTAATACATGCAAATCAGGTACATACCCGACTGGTATACTCTTATAAAAAAGCTGCATTAAGACAGCTATTAACACTTGCTCAAAAACAATACTTTTACAAAACGTTTTGAAATTAACAATCATGCTCGAATGGCACTTTAGATATTTATTACTTCCTTATTTTCACATTTTGTATTTAATTTACAAGCAGTGACACTGGTATAATGACGTTTGTCCTTTTGTACAGTTACGAAAATAAACTAAAAAACATACAAAATTGATGTTGGCTAGATTAAAACAGTCAATTTATTAAATTAAATGCCGAATTTCACAAATTGTTTACCTTTTCATGAGCTTTCTCGATAATTGTTGCGTCTTCTTCCATGGCGTGATCTTTTAACTCCTCAATTGCATCAGCTAGGTTTATTTCGATCTGATGAGTTTTCAGCTGAAACAAGTAAGCAGAAATGTACTGGACTTTCGGCTATAGTTGCACGTGCTACATAATCAGTAAGTGCATTTATTAGCGTATTCTACCAAATCTCAATACATGTACGACTTAATGTTTATGGTGTTCTGTTTTCTACACCTAGCATTCCTGTAAACAAATAAGGTTAATATTCTATGTTGCCCTGGCTGGACTTTCGGTAATTTCAAATAGCTAGAGCGAAGTCCTGTCTTGACCTAACACATTTCAAGGTAAAATGTGCATTGATATCTTTGTCAATTTTCTTCTCAAATTTCGTTTTCACACATTTTCTAATACATGTACGTCTCATTGCAAAAAGCGTTTCTGCTTTAAATATCTTGTAGCTGTTATTCGCAAAACATTTGACGTCAGTTTTTGCAGAAAAAAGCACGTAAAACGTTTGGCGTTTTAACTGCCATGCACGGATTTGTAACGTCAAAATGGAAAAATGATATCGGGTTGCGAAAAAATGTTATCATACATGTAGCATGCGCTGACAGTCTTTAGTATGATAAAACTGACCAAGGATCTTCTGTTTCCAGATCCATTTTAACATCATGTATCCCTCCGCTGCCATCGCGGAAGCGTATAAGGTGCGGTTTAGTGGTGAGGTAAAATCGGACACAAAACCAAGTAGAATGCTGTAAATGTTTATACTAAAATATATTGATGGCATGTTGCATATATGTTGCATATTGTATATTGTTCTTTTAACGCATCTCATTTTAATATGTACAAGATTAGCTCCGTTATCGCCGTTCCAGCTAATGAGTAATGACTACGCGTTAGCAATTACGTCCACAACATCATTTGGTCAATGAAAAAGTAGTCCATCGTGCATAATTAAATCTAAAGAAAGAGAAATTTGTGAAACAAACTATTATCTATAATGGGTTTAAATTTTTACGGTTTTAAGTGCACTTACTCAGTCCCAATGAAATTGCTAGGTTTAACAGGTATAATTCGATACGTCTTATCCTTTTACTGACTTTTCAGTCCGTGGTAGTTTCAAGATGCATACATCTACTTGATCGAAACAACTTTCTGATAATTGATGAGTTGCAGACACGCATCTTCCTGTTTTACATCTATGTGACTTACCGTGCGAGTCAGCAAATATAAATATGATATTGATTCGTCAAAATATAATACATGTCTTACATATGCAAAACGGGCTTAATACCAATTCTTACTGAAAACGGTTTGTTTATGTTTCATTGATTAAGTACATTAATTTCAAGAAAAAAACAACTAAGTTTTGTGTCACCATGTCCAATTCCTGTACGCATGGTTCCGTAAATCGATAATTCGCATGTATATCAACACTCGGGTCTTTCTTGACTTCCTCAAGCACTTCCTCGAATTGGTCTAAATACTCAGTAAGGTTTTGCTCCGACAATTCATAATTGGCATTGTGTAATATTTCATTGCGGGCATTTCTTGCCTGAAATGACAAAGATTGAACAAGCATTTAAGATTATGCTTTTATCAAAGGTTTTGTATAAACAATCGAGGTAGCGCTCAAGTATATAGGTTACCACGTCATTATTATAAAATTCAACACATAGTGATCATTTTAATATATTGTTACTGTAAATGTTACATAACCGATGGTTCTTAAATTAAAGGTGTAGTAAGCTTACTAAGCCTAACTATGAAATGTAATAAAAGGGAATATTTCACGCGCAAGTTGTAGTAATGATATGTACATTTTGTAGCCAATTTGCATCTCAAACACATCATTTAATCAGATCTGAAAATCTTTACCAGGATCTTTGTACTTAAATTCCACACACTTAAGAAAAGTTAAATGAACATCTTTGAATAAATTGTAAACAATATCATGATATGGCTTAAGATCAACATTCCAGTGTTGTCTAAAAGTTTTTTCACAAATTTATAAAAGATAGTGTAACCTATTGAAACATTCCTTTTTACGTAGACTAATGGACGTTACCTGCCATGACTGTTCATTTGTGTTCTTGTTATTGTTATTATTATCATCATTATCCTTTATATTGTAAAAGTAATTATCATTATTTACATTTTAGTAATATCATTTATTCATTTTATGATCATTATTATTCATATTTCCAACACATTAGCAAAGTGTATATGACATCTTTTGAATGTGTAAGTACCTCATCATTAATTACATACTGATGCAAAAGAAACGTATTACCATGTCAAATACGCCAAAATTGACATATGGAAGATATGACTTGCAGTTTATAAAGAGACATAACAGCCCAGCACAATCTACTTCGCTAGCGTTTGCCTTTCCTTCGTAACCAGGTGTATTGATGTAGCATGTCGCCACACTCCAAGGTTCAGATCCCCATCTTTTAATATTTGTGTTGCTTAAACACGGATCTTCATAACGATGCCCACGAACTATTAAATCATAAAAGTCACTACAATACCTTTCACTGGGACATACGCGCCTTTTGTGTGATGATTTTGAACACAGACATTTATGCTTGTTCTGCTTTCTGTAACATTGTTTTTTAATGTGACACGGAAAGAGAATTTCCTCATCACAAAGGTTACATTGTTTTGTAGTTTGTAGACTCTTCAAAATTTCAGCATGATGTTTTTTCACTGCATTCTCCGACACGTTTTCAAGCCCTAGTTTCAAATACTTCAAACCAAGTACACCTCTGACCCAGTTTCTGTAATCCTGCTTTGTTATCTGATGTTTAAGTCCCAGGTCAAAGTTATCTGTTAGACAAAACATCAAACTTGTTTGCTAAATTGTAAAACTAGAAATAATAAAGACGTACAGTTTATGGTTAAGAATAATATCCTGTGTAATAAGTAATGATTTATTTCAGAATTAAAACAAATTATGAAAATACATGTATATTATTGACAAAATAAGCTCAATTGATATAGCTAAGTTATGCGATGAAAAACATGTTTTTACAGAACTGCATGTTCTTAAATTGTTTTAGATTTTCAAAAAAGTTCATGCATTGTTAATTGACTGAAAATATTAATCAGGTGGAAGCATTTAAGGTCTTAACGTTTAACATCTAATTAGTATCCTACTTTAAATTGTCTTATTCCTACAATGTACATAAGGATTGGAAGTCAACTAAATACTTTGGAAACCAAATTGCATACTAAATACAAAGTATTTGTTATTTACAAGCAAAAGAAAGTTTTCTGTGTGAACGTAGTTTTAGTGTACCTTACCCTTTACAATGATACTTGTATGGAAAACGGCAGTATCGAACACCACAGTGTACTCTCCACCATCATCCACCCTTGCTCTATGGATAATTAGTTTGTGCTCTTGGCCTTGTGAGAATAGTTGTATCCTAGGGTATGAGGTAATTGATTTTCCGTTGTGGAACCACTTTGGGGTTTTAACATCTATGTTGACCTTGCATGTAAGAGTTATTTCCCGGTCCTCTTTTATATCTTCTTCAGCAACATGTAGGTGCTCGATTATTTCTAGATCCTGTTCTGTTAATAAAGTCATTTGTTTTAAAGTAAAAAAAATACAACTATATCGTCACATTCTACGAGTTTCATAAATGTATTTTTGTGAGCAAGACATGATATTGCCTTATACGAGATTTTACACATAAAATGTGGCTGCTTAAAGTAATGTTTTAAAAAATATATTAATATATATCACTTATATCTATTTTCTTTAATGTCCCAGGATCACTTTGAATTTACTGATATAAAACACACATTTTATTGATAGGATAATGATAAAACCATGTTCTATTCACTCTAAAGCTATGTTGACGTATGCCATTCTTTCGTTTTCAAGTTGCTTCTTTAAGAAACAGAGTTGCCAGAAAGCCTTTCTCATTTTTTGCAAAATCATTAACATTTTACTTCAGTTTTAATAGAAATCAATTACATCTATTATTTTGTGAATTGCACTTATTTATCACAAATTGTACTAAATTTTAACGACGGCAACAACTCAGGTATGTCTAAACTAGCGTGAATATATACATATATATTTAGTAACTATTCCAAAAGCATTAGAATTTGCTAAAAATGCAAGTCTACATTAACGATAGAATTGCAGGGACTTGCAAGCAAAAACACGATGAGTTTTATTCGATGTTGTAGGGTGTCAGTTTCACCTTTCAAGAACATTGATAAAAGCAGATGAGATGTAACAATCAAATAACAATCAATATATTCAGGTAGGCTTTGTGTTTTAATGGGTGAAGAAAATCAAATGCAAGCATGGTGAACAAAATAATATTTCGCTTTCAAATCAAATATTTGTAAATGTTACAACACGTCCACAAAGTGATAAGATACGACAAGAGAGAACTACAGAATATACG
Organism: Saxidomus purpurata; assembly: GCA_022818135.1. Taxonomy (NCBI): domain Eukaryota; kingdom Metazoa; phylum Mollusca; class Bivalvia; order Venerida; family Veneridae; genus Saxidomus; species Saxidomus purpurata. The sequence goes on from JAFMSR010000017.1 coordinate 19,311,847, forward strand.
TTATATAAAATAAATAAAATGACCAGTTTGAAAGACAATGTATAATTTAGGTGTTTGTGAAGTAAAAACTTGATCTCAAATAATGGTTAATGAAAATCAACATGACACTTGTCTTTGAATAGGTTCTGTGACAGTTTCACTGTAAAAGCCCGTTACAATTTTAAAGCGGCCAGTTCACATGTGTTTTTCATCTTTCATCTGCACACAGGCTTGGACTACATCTCTGTACTAAACTTATAATCACAGGGCTTTAAATTTCTATTCAGCTCATATAGGCATTTGTTTCCTACAGAAAACAAAGAAACTCATTTAGGGGATCAATTCTAACATGGTTAAATAATCAAAATTGATTTTCAGCTGAGAGACGGATCGAACCGTGTTGGAACTAGATCTTCTTGTCGACTTTGAAGAAAATTTGAATTAAAACAGTTTTCATATGTACATGTGCAATAGTAAAATTGGAATGGGATAAAACGAATTTTTAGCTCGACTTTTCGAAGAAAAGGGGAGCTATCCTATTCGCCCCGGCGTCGGCGTCGGCGTCGGCGTTGGTGTCACACCTTGGTTAAGTTTTTCGTACCACCCCACTTTATTTCAAAAGTATTAGAGGTATGGCTTTGAAACTTACCATACTTGTTTACCATCATAACCTCCATCTACAGACAAGAGTACATAACTCTGTCAAGGTTTTTGACAGAATTATGGCCCTTTTTTGACTTAGAAAGTGTATTGAGCTTGGTTAAGTTTTTTGTACCACCTCACTTTATTTCAAAACCATTGGAGGTATTGCTATGAAAATAACCATACTTATTTACCATCATGACCTACATCAACAGACAAGAGTACATAACTCTGTCAAGATTTTTGACAGAATTATGCCCCTTTTTTACTTAGAAAATACATTGAATATGGGTAAAATCCACTTATTGCCTTAACCCTTTGAGATATTGCTTTGAAACTTTGAATGCTTGTTTACATCATTACCCCCATCTGTAGGCAAGAGAAGGTAACTCTGTCAGGGATTTGTTTTTAAAATTAAGGCCCTTTATCGACTTAGAATCTTGGTTAAGTTTTTCGTACCAGTCTACTTTTTGACTAAACTGTTTGAGATATTAATTTGAAAGTTGGAATACTTGTAAACCATCATGATCCCAAAACATGGGCAGGAGAAGGTAATTCTGTCAAGGATTTTATTTGAATTATGGCCCTTTTTGACTTAGAATCTCAGTTAAAATTTTCATTCTTGTCCACTTGTTGACTTAACCATTTGAGATATTACTTTGAAAGTTGGAGTACTTATGTACCATCATGAGACCTATCTGTAAGCAAGAGAAGATAACTCTGTGAAAATGTTTCTTGATTTGTACTTAGAAATTCCTAGTTAAAGTCTTGTGTGCCCTTAACTGTCAAAGTTTTGTTTTATAGGCAAGCACTAAAACGTCGAGCGCGCTGTCCTACTGACAGCTCTTGTTCTTTCATCTAGTAAGACTATCCACATGTTGTCAAATTACGAAGAAGTGGTTACGGTGAGCTATTTAAAGCGAATGTCACTTATCAAAACTTCATTTGTATATAATGTTTGTTACCCACCAAAAATCAGAAAAGCTGACGTTGATATATTCCCACAGCTGCAAGAATATAAGCCTGCATCTTCCTTCTTGGCTGCTGAGATATGCAACAAGTGGGTGTATTCTTTTGAAAAAAACTTCAACGATTCAGTTTCTGCAAGTAGTTCTCCATTCTTTTTCCATTCAACTGAATTGTTGGCAGTGTCTAACTCACAAACAAGAACTGTCCTTTCGTTCGTGTTTGAACGCCTCAAATTTCAGGACTAAAGAAGAAGTTGGCACTAGCAAAAGAAAAGGAATGCCAGGATGTCAGCAAATGGATTAAGAGCATCACCAACCATCTTTACTGGACGGCAGCATCGAGCAGAGAAGGTGATGGTGAATTGATGGTGTCAAAGTGGAAATCAGTGTCTGGTCATGTCCAGAATGTCCATCATGGTCATGAGGGTCAATTTAAAAAGTGCCAGCATGAAACCCTGCTACACAGAGTTTGGCTTAAGCCAGGTAAATTTCTCTTTATCATGTAATAAAGTAAATAGCAACATAACTTGGTTAGACTCAATATAGACTTGCAGGCAGATAGGATTTATTAACAGTTGTTTCTTTTATAAATGAATAGTGTACTGCGCTCATTTTGTTGGTCTTTATCAAGTTCATTATATCGAGATTAGTGCGGATTTGACTGTATAATTATTAATGAGGTAATATGATCAACAAAAGAAGTTTTATTTATCTGAAGTTTTTGCAGAAAACATTAGGAAAGCAAGTGTACTTATTTTCCATTTGACTTTGTCACAGATCAAGATGACCCTTACTGCCATGTGCATTCAGTCAACGTGCATGGTATGCATATAAAAAGATGGTAAACAATTTGAAACCTTTTTTATGTCAAATATCAGGTATGACTGTTTAATGAATGTTAATGACATTATTGTTTTTAACAAACATTATTTGACTATATTTTCAGGTAGTAAAGCAGCTGTCAAGGTTGAGGAAATTGTTTGCAGCAAACATCTGTGCACTGCAGTAGGAAAAATGTCAACGGGATTCCAAACATCCACCTTGGAAGCGTTTCACAGTGTCATAAATCATTTTGCTCCAAAAATGACAAGTTATTCTTATTATGGACAGCTTTGTCGACAGCATTTAGCTGCCTTACACTTCAACGAGAACATACAACGAAACCCTTTGAAGTCGAAGGATTGTACACCTCAGCTAAAAATATCGCATCCAAAATTTAAGACTATGGACGATTATTCAGTTAAAGTATTAACCAGTGATATGACATTTCAGTATGTTGAAAAGTTGCTAGCCACAACATTGACAATGAGTGGGAAAAACAATTCCATGACAATGCCAGCTCCTCCACCACTTACAACTGGAAAGAGAAAACCAAGCAAGCAGGAAGCTTTATTAAAAATGTCTACGCGATACAAAAAAATTGAAATTTTAAAAGCCGGAACTGTGATATTGGCATAGTAAGATATGATCAGAATTAGACAAAAATGTATAAATTGTTAGAATTTTCTTTTATTACAACAGACACCCAAAAAATAATTTAAAGAGAAATAAATTTATGATTTAGTCTAAGAGCAAAAAATACTTTTCAGATTTTTAATTGTTACCTATTACATATTTTTTGTATTTGCATTTAAATGTACAGCAATTCCTCCAATATTTAAAAACTTTGCTGGCACTTGACGTATGACTATGTTTTGTATACATTAATATAAAAATTGTGTTTTTTGAGAGGGTTTTTGTTTTGTGGCAATATCACACATATGTTGAATTAAAGAAGTACATGTAGTGCTATCAATGTATTTTAACAGAATTAATACGAGTCAGTATATTGCTGGTAAAAACATTTCTCTGTTGTATCAGTGCTAACGATAATCTTGTACGGGTTTAACTTCCTCATGCCTCGGTATGTAAATCGACCCAGTACAATAAATGATAAATGCTTCACTTACATCGCGATACTAGTATTGAGCAGGACAATTGATGTTGGTATCTTGTATTTCTGGGTCACGCTGATGTTAGGGTCGTAACTGGGCAAATAAGACCGATGTCTGTAGCTTAAAGTTAAAGATCACAATTGAGTTTATAAGTGAATTAAGTTCGTACAATTGGTCAACTTCATCATGATGAGACAGTGAGGCCATTAAGACCTATGTCCATAGCCAAACTAAAAGGATATGGTCAAAGTTAGTGACATGAAAAGTATTTTGCCTATCTTTCCCAGTTTTTACACTACATCTTGTATAGTCATTACTTTATTTCTTGCATTGAAGTATTAAGATATAAGCTGGCATGCTACAGTAATGAAATGCCATCATTCTTTTTGTGCTGAAAAGCTAACCTGAGAAAGAAAAGCTCAAAATGAACCGTTTATGATCAGTAAATGTCAAGCTCATGTGAATGCATTTTCATTTTAATGTTCTCCAGGGTAAGCTTTTGTAATTACCCGTTGACCGTCTGTTCACACATGCATTGTTAGCATTTTAGAGTTAACATTTGACATGCAATCTTTACAGAAATTGGTCTGAATATTTATCTATATGATTTCTAGGTCAAGTTGGGTTCACCTTGGGTCAATAGTAAGTCACATCAAAGAAAAACATTATTTGCTATGTAGAGGCCGCATATATTACCTTTAACAATGAATGCATTTCTAGGTAAAGTTATTTCTGGCTCACCTTTGGTCAAAGGCTATGTCACAGGGTCAGATGTAAAGCAAACATTGTTAAAACTCTAGGATACTTTATATCTGCTCTTCATGATGAATTGTCACAATGATTTCTAGGTCAATGTAGAAACTGTGTGACCTATGTTTAACAACTTAGTAACTAGAATTAATCAAATTTAAACCTTGAACCTTGTTGACACATAATACATTTTCATGAAATTTTTCATACATTTTGTGTGAAAATCAGGTCCTTTTATTTAAAGCATACAACTTAAACTTGTTACATATGTATATATAAGGGATCATTATATGCTTAGGTATTTGTACATAATAAATGACATAATAAATGTTTCTGTTAAATATTACGAATGGACTTGTTTTAACTGTACTTGACATGTCCAGCAGAAATTGTATAAAGTCTGGTTAAGCATCTGTCAACTTATCCCTTGTAAATGTATTTGAAGAGGGGTTCTGCTGCAGTCAGTGTATCCACCCGTCAGTGGTATTCATATTCTTGACTTCTGACAAGCATACAAGTAACAGTTTAAAGAGTGATACCAGTTCACCCTTTCCAAGTTTGATAACCAGATCGTCCGAGCACTTTGGACAACTTCCACTGAATTGTCAAGTTTTCAAGAAGTATATACCATATAGCGGGTTATTTCTGCTGGCTGAATATCTTTGTGTTTCTGCGGTCTTTGAATTTAACTCGGAAACATTTCCAGCCAAAAATAAATTGTATTCACAGTTAATCAGCTCTAAGTAAAATTCATACCAAAATATGCCAAGTCACTGTGCCTTCCGATTAACTTTACTGACAGAGCCATAAATGTTTATTGTTATTGCATTCAACACATATAATGTGTAGAACTTGAAAACATCTGAAATGGGAGTTGTACTCAGTAGCTGCATGTTCAATGGTCAACGGTAAACCAAGGTTTCGAACTGTAGAAACTGCTCAACAGGGTTAACCTTGCCTCCTGGATGAAAGTTTACATGGTGTTTATGAGACGTGACATTTGCAGCAGTTTCCTTATGGTTAAAAAATAATAAATGGTTTTAATGCAAGTGGAACAGTTGACATTCACATGTGGAGACCTATTATTAACTGTTAGAAATCAGTAGCTGGTGATAACGCATGTAACCATGCAAATGAAAAGAAAATGCTAGAATTAAACATTTGTTATATTTATTTCAGTTATATTACAAAAAAAAAGATTGATAACAATTCAGAAGGTATTAAACTGGAAATGTACAATGTGTACAAAATACGGTTTTGAACAATGTTGCTGTCCTAAACATCTGTAAATCCTTTGTATTCCTCAGAAGGAAATGTGTTCCTTATCAATGCCACAGCACATGACGGCAAAACAACCCTTACTTCTTTGCCAATGTATCCCCAGCACCATCTGGCTAGCTGACGGTAGGCAACATATCTTTGCTGTCTGAAAAACAATACGGAAAAGCCTTAAAACAAATTGAAAGAAATTTCCCATTAACATTTCTTTAACATGCAAACGTCACGGTTATGGACTTAATTATGAAAAAGGGGAGCAATTGTGTAGGCGAGCGGATAGCTCAGTCAGTACAGCATTCTCCCTGTAAGCGAAGGGTCCCGGGTTCAAGTCCCGATCAGGCTGCACATTGTTCTCACCCTATGACATTTGGCGCCCAGGGTGGGACTGTGACGGCATTACAAAATCTGCCTCCGACATCTGTTATTGCTTAATTAAGAAGTACATGTATGTCACGGTTATTGACTTAATCATGAAAGGGGAGAAAATGTGTAGGATAGCTCAGTCGGTAGGGCATTCGCCCTGTAAGCGAATGGTCCCAGGTTCGAGTCCCTGTCAGACTGCACATTTTCCTCACCCTATGACACAAACACTATTTGATAAAACATGACACGGTGTCTTTATGTATGCTATCACATATTTAACTAACCTAAGAAACGACTTAAACAACTTGTCAAAAGTGTTTATAATAAATCTAAGGGATGAAAGCAGATATTCTAATCTATTTATTTCAAAGACTACACATACTCATGATTGGTATTAGGAGGCTCTCCATATTGTTGCCTGTATTGAAAGTATGCAGTCTCCAAAACGTATCTGTCCAGACACACAGACTGAAATCCAGGGTGGCTTGTCACACATTTCACATCTGATGCTGTATCTTCATTAAATTCGTCCACTTTAGCGTAAACTTGCTGTATATCTGAGCAACAGACCGATTCTCTTTCAGTGTCCATGACGCTGCAGTTCTCACACAGACACCTGAATAATATAATATTGAAATGGCACTTTATTCAAATGCTACTAAGAAGAATAAATAATAGGCTTTCTTTCTAAGATTATAATGTGTATATACATGTACAGCTGTATTGCCAGCCAGTAAAGTGACAAGTCATTATGTGTCTGACAGTTCCGGTCCAGATTTAAATATCAACAATATTGAGATGAAAAGTATGTTCAAGATGACGATGTAAACTTTATAGGATATAATATTGGCATCTAATCTACGTATTTATGTGTAATGTCACTGCGTGATTAATAATGGTGGGTGGGGTATTATAAATACGTTTTTTCTTTCTTTTTTAAGGTATAATTTCGACTAGGAAATGTATTGTGTCTCGTCTTGGATCAATCGGTGAGACAGTAGTTCATATCTAAAACTATTAGAAAATTTAGTTAAGCACTGGATCATACAAGTATTAAATTATTTGTTTTCCCCTACCAATTTGTGTTCCCCGATCTAGCAACTTCATCCCCGTCATTTTCATCCTGAAGTCCATGATCTGTTGAATTGTCATCATCGAGACGCATAACGGGCTCAAACTGATATGGTAATGTCTTAATATCCTCATCTCCGCTCTCTGAAGATGCATAATCGGATGAAAAATCACTTTCGCTGCTGTAAGAGTAACTGTTGTCAGACATGCTTGTACTGCTTGTGACGTCACTCCAGGTTAGCGATTCCGAAACTGCCGCTCGTAGGTTTCCGGAAATATTATCGTCAATTTCCGTAAAGGTGTGTTATTTGAGAACTTTATGGGCTTACGGACAGGTAACCACTCGGTATTTTTCGTTAAAAATTATCAAATTTGCATTTGCTGACGAATAATATTCGAATGATAAAAAGAAATTTTTTCAATCAATGGGACCTTTAATGTGTTTTCAAGTCGTTTAATGAATTGTGTTGGTAAAACTGTAATGTAATATACTTTATCGATATTCAGAGTACAAGTATTCATACATTTGTGTCCAATGACACAAGTAAAATGAAAATGTATTAAACATTAAAATCGACTTCGGTTGGTAATGTTTCTCAGGACATTTTGATTACATAAATAATACTTTCACTTACTGAAAATATAAAAACATGTATTTCAAAAGAGTGTTACTTTGCATACTCTGACATAGTGTGATATTGTATTTTCAAAGTTCGTTCGTACATTCGACATGATATAATGTTGGCACGCTGCATCAGGTAATCAGTAACAATGATTATAACAGGTAATATCATGCATATGTTTACACCCGTATATGAAGTCTTGTGAAAAACATTTGGTATATGATCACGGAAAAGCTAAAACATGTCTCTATGACCTTGACCCATTGACCCCGAAACCGTAGGGATCATCTACTCAGTAAGTCAATCATCCTATGAAGTTTGAAAACTGTTGTTGATAATCAAATCTTTAAATATTGAGCACGGAAATGTTTTCCAAAGTTTGGGTCACTCTGACATTGACATTTGATCAATTCACCACAAAAATAAGAAGGATCATCTATGAGTTGCATTCAAATTTCTAATCATGTTACGTGAAAGTCCAATTAAAATCGTGACCTGTATAGTGTTATTAATGTAAATCTAACGTGGGTAACTGTGACCTTGCCACACTGACCCTAAAACAGCAGGGATCATCTATGTAGTAAGGCTAATCATCTTATGATGTATGAAGACTGCGGGTAATATAAATTTCAATATATTAAGCGGAAGTGATTTTCAAAGTTCGGGTCACCGGTTTTGACATTTGACCATTATACCACAAAACAATATGGGTCATCTATATGTTGCAGGCAATCTTCAGAGCGTGTTTGATGAAAGTTCAATTAGAATTGTGACCTGACTGGTTATCAATGAAACATTAACGGAGGTCATTGTGACCTTAACTTTTGACCCACTGACCTCAAAAACAAGAAAAGTCATCAAAATGGTACATATGCAACCTTCTGATCAAATTTGATGAAATTCCGTCAGATTTATGAACTTATGAGTCTGAAAAAACTTTCATTTTGGCATATTACATATACAAGTCACATAATATTCTATTCAATATGTATATTCAATTTTGATATACTAAAAGATAAAAGAAGGATCAAGCTCAATATTGCTGACACATCAACGTAAGAAATGCGCAAACATTATAATTATTTCAAACTATTAACATGTACCTGTTCTTTCTGATGTATTACTTATTTCATTTTCCGAGTCATCACCATTTGACCCAATAGCGTTAGTATTTAGCATTAGACTACTCTCGTTCTTTTTAGCAATGTCAATATGCTCATTCAAATCCTTCGTAAGTTTCATCTGTTCAATAAGTCTATTGCTGACGTTGCTCTTCGATCTATTTATTTTCGACTCATATGAATGAATCAAACGTTTGCAGTTATATTAATTTTGTCTTCACTTCCCTATGATCGATTAGCTCATTAATTGCCTTTAGCAGAGAGTCCCATTTTTCTTTGAATGTTTGATAACCGAGAGAGGCGGATTCTGTGTACCTTTCAATGTCTTTTCTATGATCACGAATACATTGGAAATTTTTTAGTTCCGGGTCACCGAGCAGGACGAATAGCACATCGCAGAAAACCGATATGTCCCATGAATCTATTTTTGTGTTAACCTCAGGTCCTTCAAACAATGCTAAATAAGTTTCGTTGAAATCGTTCCTTAAAGCTTCTTCTCGCTCTTCAATAATCGAAGAAAGCAATTTATGATGCTTTTTTTCTGTGTCTTTAATGACAACCTTCAAGGCGATAGGTGTAGCTTTTCTAAGCATTTATAGGTATTTTAGATAAAGCTCATGTCGCCTTGTTTCAATTGCCTCATTCGACTGTAAAGAAAGTTTAGAATTATAGATTGCTGTTAACAAATATTGGTATTTAATAAAATATTATCATGAACGCTCGGCCACCTAGAAATAATCTTAAAGTTTAAGTTTAACAACCTAAAGATCGAATATTGAATAACTTGTACAATTCAGTGTTAGTGTTTGGACATTAGATGGAATACGAAAAGTGTAAGCAAAACGGTAATTCAGAAATAGTTTAATGTTAAGGCTACTTTGACATCGTCCTTTGTAGTTATCTCACAATGAATAGCCTTTAGTTAAAGCTATTCACTGTGTGTCCGTCAAATGGTTCTGATGTTTTAGGTAGTAAGAAATGTTTTAAATACATATTTTCATCTGTTACATGTATACTAAAAATATTCTCAAGCTGATGAAAATAAGCATTGAAACTTACCGTCGCCATATCGTCTTATTACAAACTTCCTCTTGTCAGTTTTAATTAATCATCTCAACTTTTTATGCCCCTACAATATGTATACAGATTGTCTGAAAGTATAAATTTTTGTCGTTACTATAGGGAAAACAGAAAGAGAGACTATGAGTCACAAAAACAAACAGAATGTAAAATATATAACTAAAGTATACTTTTATGTAACTTTTCTGTGATTGATTTCCAAATGCATACCATAAACAGATATAAATTAAAAAAGCCATATAATATATATGGAAGGGTAGTTAAGTAAATGTTCTGTTAATGTAACTGTCAACTTTGTAATGAGATATATCTCACACAAGCAAAAAGGGTCTTGTCGTAATCGGCACGTAATCGAGAAATATGACGTCAAAGTTTGTCGATGACGATATAAAAGATGGCTGCGCCCATGAATTGACATGATAAGAAATAAAAACAAAGTATTGATACTTTTGAGGAAAGATATACTTGATAAACCATGAAAGATAAAACTCACATTCTTTTATATTATTTTCATTTTGTACATGTTTGTGCAGAAATTTTGAATTAAACGGAGATAATAATATCTACGTATTTTGAACAGCTTTGGCGGGCAAATCAAAATATTAGAAGGAATATAAGCGATTATTTATTTTAGCGAATAGATGAATCAGTTACGTTAAATTTGAATTATAATACATTTACTAAAAACAATAAATACCTGTTTCCAAACTCACTTCTTTTTCGTCTGTCGTACTAGTCTGGTATCCAGCGTAATGGTAGGGGTAGTAACTCCAGATTACTGGCATACCAATGGTAGAAGACTCATTCGCAAGAGTTCTCGTTCGTTGTTTCAAAGGGTACCAGTATCATCGGTGCCCGTTTTGGTTTATTAATGCAGTCGCAGAGTATAAGTATTATTGGTTCCCTTTCTATTTCATTCTTACTAGTTCATTACTAATGATTATGCACAAACACAAACACAGTAGTCAATGAAAGTAATCACTTAACATTTTCACGTCATCACATAGCGTATACACATTGACACTAAGTATTAAGGTAACTTGTCCAAAACAAAATGGACACTAGTTTTTTGTTTCATTTTTCTGTATCAAATATGTAATTTGAAAAAATATCTGTAAAGACAATAAGAGCGTCTTGCAGTATTATATATGGCTTGGTAAACAAAACATTTTACAACAAGAGTATGTTGATAATGGTAAAAAATATGTTGTATTTTCTTCATTTCCACCGAATCTGTCACAGAGTCTTTGTTCGTCATCTAGCAAGAATACGTTTCAAAATGTATCCGTTCTTCATAATAATTCACTAATTTATAGTTCTCTTTACATGAATTTTTAGTGTCAGTATACTACAATATAATGACATCTCGACCAAAAGAAGCACAGTTTATATTTGAGGAAGAAATTAAAATTGAAAAAAAACATGCACCCCACCCACTAAAGATAATAGTGCTCTACTATAAGCTTAAGCATGTGGACTTCACAGTTTAGTAATGTGTTATAAACTGTTGATGTGTAAGATTGAAAGAACTGTTTAAGTGTTTCTATGATCGAGCATCTAGAGGAGCCATTGAACTAGAAAATAAGTGTCAGTTTGAAGAATTTCATCCATTGACTTTGTCAGGGAACTTGCACAAAAAATGGATATTTTTCAAGTAAGTAACCTAAGAACTGAAATGACATTTGTCAACAATATTTGCAGCGAAACACATAGAAACAGGTTCTAAAAACTTATATAAGAGTAATTTGGTTGTGTATTATGTCAAAAGACCACCACACTACATTTTAGTGATCTAGCATAATTTTTACACTGGTGTCCAATTTGTTTTAGACAAGTTACCTTAAGGACTATGTTATGACGTAAATTCGAAATTACATGTTTACGTTAACCCATGTGAATTTTGATGAACTGGAACCTTGCCGGCAACTTCTGTCTAATAAAACAGATGTCTGACTATCAAATAAGTTCTTTGACGACACAAATCTAAATAACAAAACATTAATTAAAGAAATACCTTTGTTTTTTGAAGTCCATTTTGGGCTCAGGTTTCTCCAAAACTACATAGAATGAACAAAAAGAAATCTCCATCACTATATAGTAAAAACATCTGTGTGGATGAGACGAGCCTTAGTTATTTTATATAATGCATACAAAGTCACAAAAAGCCCATTTAAAGAAGGTACCTATCATCAAATAAACGAAATTCAAGGTTTTATCATAACACAAAATACGAAAGTATGGTTTAAAAAACGGATCAACAATGCCGCGAGTGAAGGAATTAACAAACATATTTAAATAGTTAAATAGACAGGCGTCGTAGATGAACTTGAATAAAAGGCTCACCTCAAGACATATGATTATATAAGCCTTTACCTATTTACATAAGTCATTTATTGTATGTTTAAGATAAAAAAAAAATACTTCTATCTAATTTTGCCAAAATTTTGTTTCCATATGGACACCATATATCACTAGCAAGTTGTGTGTTTAAGGCACGAAGTGCACGGGAAATTTGCGGCTGTAAAATACTATCAAAAGTATGGTGACCATGTGGAAACAAAACTCTAACTTGACATGAACAATTCATTTATTTATTTGAAAATGCATTTGCTGGCCGATGTGATTATAATTAATATTATGTATAATCTTTCATTTTCCCATTTTTTTTCTGAGATACATATCAATATAATGTCAGAAACAATTGTTCAATGGGAAATTTGACAAATGAGAGCATTCATCCATAGGCTTGAATCAGGATCGTTTCGGTATGTATGGCGCAGATGGGACACAATACTTTCGAATTTTGTGTTATGTTATAATCTTGAAATTCGAATATTTTGATGATGGGTACCCCTTTCACATTGGCTTTTTGTGACTTTTTATGCATTATATAAAAACATTAAGGCTCATTGCATCTACACGGATGCTTATATCATATAGTGATGGTGATTTCTTTTTGTTCAGGCTATGTAGTTTTATAGAAACCAGAGCCTCAAATGGATTTCAAAATACGAAGGTATTTCTTTAATTAATGCTTTTTTATTTTTATTTTAGACGTCCATGTACTTTGTTCATAGTTAGACATATATTTTATCAAAGAAAAGTGGCTAGATATGTTCCTGTTCTTCAAAATTCACACAGGGTGACGTACATATGCAACTTCAAAACATAGTCTTTAATACGTATGTAATTATCAGTTATCATTAAGCAATTAATGGACGGCAGCTAAACTGTACGCATACACGATGCAGTAGTCAATTATAAGTAGGCAAAGAGGCACTTGTCATTGAGAGGATGCAATTGTCAGTTACATAAACAGAATATTTACTTAAATCCCCTTCCATGTGATAATGTATGACGAGAGCTTTAAGTGACTAATTATCTGTTACTAGCAATAAACTAATAAATGACATAATACAATAAAAGCAAGTGCAATAAATATGCATTATTACATAGTATGAAACATTATAGGAAATTCTATGCATAAGAAACGTTATATACTAACATCTAGAAATCATCCATTATTATCAAGAATAACTCCAACGAGAATTCTGTCACTCACCGTGTAAATCCAATAGGTGTAAGTGTCAAAATTTAATATCTCGTATAATATTTTCGAAGATATTTTCTCATGAGATCCGGTTTTTTCAACATTAAAGAAAGTCACCACTATACTGGAGATGCCTGAAGCAGCATAACCTAAAACGTGTTAATGATATAAACCAAATATATGCACTTAAATAAGTACAACCTTGTTGAGCCATAGTTTAACTTAAAATATACTAAGGCTACGGCGTTCCATCGTTTCAATATGTTTTTTAAATACAAAGACATTGTAGTTGCTCAACCATTTCAAATGATAAGATAGCATATCTATTGGTTTGCGATTGAATTTGTGACAAATGTAGGCAATATTTTATTAACCAGGTTTTCCGAAGGAAAAATCCTGGTTATTAGATTGGGGTATGTCGGCGGGCGGGCGGCGGGCGGGCAGGCGGGCGTAAACAATTTCTTTTGTGCGCAACTCCTCCTACATTTCTCAACGGATTTCAACGAAACATTCACAGAAGTATTGTCATGAAGTGCCCTGGCGCATATTGTCGGGGTTTTGTGATTCGGTCATTTTTGACAGAATTATGGCCCTTTGTTTTTTTTCACATGTAATTCTTCTGTGCGCAACTCCTCCTACATTTCTCAACGGATTTCAACCAAACTTTCACAGAAGTATTGTCATGAAGTGCCCTGGCGCATATTGTCGGGGTTTTGTGATTTGGTCATTTTTGACAGAATTATGGCCCTTTGTTTTTTTCACATATGTAATTCTTCTGTGCGCAACTCCTTCTACACTTCTCAAGGGATTTCAACCAAACTTTCACAGAATTATTGTCACCAAGTGCCCTGGCGCATATTGTCGGGGTTTTGTGATTTGATCATTTTTGACAGAATTATGGGCCTTTGTGTTTTTTCCACATAATGTAATATATATAGAGAAATACTCTTCTGTGTGCAACTCCTACATTTCTCAAGGGATTTCAACCAAACTTTCACAGAACTATAATTGTTAACTAAAGAATATTGAATGTATAATGTTCTGCCCCTGGTCGTCCGTCCGTCCGTCCGTTAGCAATTTTGTGTCTCCTTATTTAAGTATATATAAAAGGGAGAATACTCTGTTATTATAAAAGGGAGAATACTCTGTTATTACTGTCTATTTTTAGAATAGATTACCAGTCCTGTATACTTTGGAGTATTCTGTTACAGTAAGATGACAAAATTTCTCATGAGACCAGCGGTTCAAACCCCACACAGAGCAAGTTTTTTTTTTTTTTTTTTTTTTTTCTTTTTTTTTTTTTTTTTTTTTTTAATAATTTTTGCCTGAATTATGGCCCTTTGCTTTTTTTCCACATATGTTATATATAGAAGAATACATTTGCGCTCGGCCAGCAGACTGGAAAATGAAAACCTGGTTTTGTGACAATTTCCTGTCACTTGTTTGATAAATAATATACCACAAAAGACAGTGTAAACGACTTGTTCAATACGCACAAGTTTGAATGATTCAGTATGGTAGCTAGGTATTAACTAAATGAAATTAGTATATGTTAAAAATTACTTATCATTTTGAATTCGCTATGGGATTAACGCCCCAATTTGGGACATTTGTTTCATTTTTACACTTGTCAGGTAGAAATATACTAAGTTTAAAACGACACAATTTTAGATATAACTTTGCTAATGCTCTTAAACGTATCGTCTACATTATTTTCTTTTCATGGGTATGTTGCATCTTCAACACCCCTACAGCCCAAAGTAAGCTGAGCCAGTGTAGTTTCATGTATGCTTTTGAGGATCTTAGGCGTCTTAAATTTATTGACATCACAAAGTTAAAGCAAGTATTTATCTTATACAACCACGGTGGTAGTAAATTAAATCAAAGTGCTGAAGGCACTACGAATGTTTGAACTTTGGACAGTTAAAGCGAATGACAAACTGTCTGTTACATGTACTAAATCTATATATTTGAACAAGTATAAATTGATCTAGACAAAATTTGAAATCACTTGTGCAAGAACATTTGGTAAAGTATCATTTACTAGTAGGTAATAGTTATCTGAAGTATGTAATCATAGAGGAACTTTAAACAATTTAAGAAGTAAATGTGGCGTAGGGAATATGTATAAAATTTACAAAAATGTGCTAGAAAGTGAACTGTATTATATTTGTTCAACAAAATGCTACACTAAACAAAACCTTTTGGCAATATCTAGTAAAAAAATAATTTCCCGTATTTTACATAAGAATACCGGTTTGTGTAATGAAACAACGCACTCTGACGCGTTTTGTCCTTTCGTTATTTGAACAGCTACTTTATGTTATAATATGGGGAGCCGTTGACACTGTTGTAAAATATATAAAATAAAGAGGAATTCGGGCTTCATTCTAAAGAACGTCTTGAAAGTAGGCATGTTGTCCCATCTATTGTCTGACGACCAAGATAGGATGCGCGTTGAAACCACAGAACAAATAACAAACTCTAAGTGCAAAGAAGGTTTTGTACTCCATATTCTTCTGTGGTGAAGGTACATGAATACAGATACCAGTCAAATTAGGCAAAAGTATGAATGGAAGGTACTGTATGTATATATATTATAGTTTTATCGTTGATACCGGATAATCAATATGACCAACGCCCCAAGAAGAAATTAGTTATTTTAGGTTTCGGTTAATAGTGCAAGATACAGAACGCGTCCCGTTCCAGAGACACCGTCTGTTTCTGTAACATGCCCGGTGTGCAGCACCGATACATCGGACCTCGGCTTTTCAGGTCTCATCCGAAAGACGTGGAGGAGCGGAAGAACGTAACTGCGATCCCTTAGTTACAAGTTCAGCGCGTTACCACTGCACCACTGATCCGCTCCTAAAGGTACTGTTGTATTGTGGTTTTGAAAAGTATTAAGAGAAACGTTGACCAGACACAGACTTCAAACATACTCACCTGTTGCATAACATTGCTCCAGCGCAAACCTCTGACATAGTAACAATAATTGTGAAGGCAGAGAAAGTTACTGTGTTACCACATCCTCCTTATTTCCAAGAATTAGCACCCTACAACTTATATCTCTTTCCAAAATAAAAAGGCTTCCTATCCGCCTACCGTGTAGCTGGACGGTAATGGATCCACAGACTATTATTGTGCATTTTCAGCCAGTGGGAGTACTTTGAAGGCATGGAATGAATATTTGCACCTTTCAGTCAGTTTTTACGTATACAAAGCATAATACACAATACATTTCGAACACCCTGGTAATTTTAATTCATTACATATCACGGTTAGTACAATGAATGAGCATTGTTTGTTATCTATATGAGTATGATAAGAAAGAACAGCTAGCAAATTGGTCCGTGTATTACCAGTATCTCTCTGTCTGACCATATATAACGTCTTCTTCCTAATTTACAAAAATGGTCTTCAAGCATGTTCAAAACAAGCTGTAGGTTATTTGGTGAAAAAAATTAGACATTCTAAAGCAGGTTGCTTTCTTACTAAGTAAGGTTGCCATAAAGCTAAGACACAAACTGAATCTAAAGATTATTGACTGTCTCAGGCAATAATGCTTTCAACACAACAATCCCTACTATCGTATAAGCAAGTCTAATAAATGCGTAATGAACTTAGGCTCTAAATTAGTTTAAACAGATTTAAATTAAATAAAACTGAAAATTCTCAAGTACATACTGAAAATTCTCAAGTATATATAATTTGAAGTAAATGATAGCGGGAAATTTTCAATAAATTTAATCGTAAATTAATGCTTGCTTTCATCAATCGGAGTAACTCCAAACGGTTCGCTTTACCAAGTCCCGGTGACTCTCGTAATTTTGCTGGGACCCCACTTGAACTTTACATAACTGACATTTCTGTCGTCGTTGCTGCTTGTCTTGATAGGAAATTGAGATTACAAATAGAAATCAAAACTAAACGGGTAAATTTATAGATACACATGTATGAGGGGTGGTCCAGAATTAACCGGACTGTTTCTATTACTACGATATGGTTGCAATAGTAAGATAAAAGTCACACAATTCGATGTTCAATCTCTATTTGACCATCCCTAAAACTTTTATCCAATTGTTATAAAAAAAACATTCAATAAACATACAAAAGTAGCGGACATGTAACAATAAGGCGGGGAGCGTCAACGAACCCAGTATGACGTTTGCTGGTGTTGTGATCGGTAAACTACTTTCTTTTTATTGATGGACACGCGATGAATCTACTTGGTACTGATTTTTATTTAAAACGGTTCAAGTAATGTGCAACATACCATAAATGTCCCATAACTATACCCATATTGACAGCAAATCTCAAAATCATTCGCATATTGACTATCTTGTCGCTACCAACATCCTTAATTGTGTAAAACAACGTTGCGTCAGACAAACTCTAACAGATATGCCCTCAAACTCTCCGCAGCGATTACTTCCCCTTATAGTATACAGTAATCACTGCCATCACAGACCGTTTTAACAAGATTTCGTTATAATTTCAGAAAGAACAAATTTAAATTTTAGCGTTAGTTTTGTGTACTGCTTTTGAACTAAGGTTAATTTCATAAAATATTTAACAGTCAAGATATCCAATATAAAAAGTAAATTTAAAAAAGTGAATTTAGTATAATTTATGTACAAGCTGTCACGTGACATTTTCCATCATCACTTAGCATCTTGTGAAGGCAGTGATTTGACAGCGGAGCTGACTTATAAGCCAGGGATCGCAGGTTCGTACCACCGCACCTCCACTAACATAACGTTTCTAGGTTCCTAAAAACACAGGCTCCGTTGAAAAAAAAAGTTCTTAGGGGAGTAATATCTACAGTATAATTGCCTTTGAAATTACATTCGCGGCAGATGTGAAAACAAATATAGCTAATCATAAAGGATGACAAAATTTAAATGATTATTGTAAAATTTTAGTGATTGTACAAAGTCAAAAAAAATTGTGATATAATTTAAAAGTACTCGTGAGTTTACTTGAATATACAGAGATGTATCACGGAAATTAAACTTCTACTGTTACAGTAGTGGTTGAATGCAACAAACCTCATATATCAGTGATTTGCCGAGCTTTCAACAAACGTGATATTATATAATGAATGCTCTGAATGACGAAAATACATGAACAAGTTAGGCTATGTTCTTTTTGTTGACATTCGATACACAAAAAATATATTTGAAGTGATTTAAGAATTTAATGTTTATGAGTTAGCATACTCATTTAGTGTGTGTGTGTGTACCGTCTGCGCCCATGGGTTGCACGGCTGATTTGACTGAAGTTTTAAAATTACGACTGACAATAGTTTCTTCAAACAAAACTATAGCTCTTTAGTACTATATTTTGAGCGCTGTATTATTGCAAGTTCATTTACAAATTTGCAATCTGAAACACAAGTTTGCGAGAATTGTAAATCAGTTTTGGTTTCCTTGATATTGACCTCGATCTATAGTTCACATTTTAACGTCTTTGTTTTGATCAGTTAAGTCTATTTTAATTGAGTATTTCAAATCCTACTTAGTTGTTAAACAGAATTTCAAATAATAAATGAGCGATCACTTTAAAGTATTGGAATTTTAAATAATCATTTTCACGTCTTGGGGTGAAAATTTCGGTATTTCACTTGGCGTTGAAAATGTTAGTATTGCTTGCCTTAACTTAATGTGCACATGCCAACACAACCGTCCCACCAGTACGTTCATTGCTTTGATTCTGTTTGGTACCTGGTTAGTGTTGTGCTTGATAGTGAGTTGGCATTTTGTTTTATATGATTCGCTGTCGGTATGGCGTACAAAAGATGGAAGTCAGACATACTGAAGTTCTTTTGTTTCGTTATGTACAAACTTTGTAAATAGAATTTATCTCTTAACGCTGATATACTTTACATTTGGTGGGGGGAAAAAGTGATTCTGAAACGTGCATACAGAGGTGAATTTTAATTTCAATCTAGTAGCGGGTTCTTAAACTTGACTTAGAAAACAACCATAAGATAGGTCTGCTAAGCCAACAAGCTAAAAATCAATTAACACATAGACTGGTGAACTGCGCACTGTATAAAACGACATCATGTTAGTTTGGGAAATTCACGTAGTTCAAAAGATCGCTATCACTTCATTGAGAAAAGCTTCATTGCTGTACCATGAGATTGGTCTGTTTAGCTCTGAAAAGCATTCCCAATTGATTTGTAAATACCGATTACAGGTAGGTCCGCTAACCTTATAAAACCACAATCAACAAAAAAGTATGATTAGCTAAGACAATCACAGCCAGATGCGTTTAAGCATAGAGAATCACAACCAGAAGATGCTTTATCTAAGACAATCACAATCAGGTGATTTTAGCTAAGACAATCACAACCAGGTGAATTTTAGCTAATATAATCACAACCGGTTGATGTTTCAACTAAGACAATCACAAGGAGGTCATATTTAACTAAGAGCATCACAACCAGATGATTTTAGCTGAAATAATCACAAATAGATTATTTGTTAGCTACGAGAATCAAAACCAGATGATATTTAGTTACGAGAATCACAATCAGATGCTATATAGCTTAAAGAATTAAAACCAGATGTTTTTTTAGCTACGACAGTCACAACCACATGATGTTTTAGCTAAGACAATCACAACCAGGTGATTTTAGCTAAGATAATCACAACCGGTTGATGTTTCAGCTAAGACAATCACAAGGAGATGATATTTAGCTAAGAGCATCACAACCAGATGATTTTGGTTGTGATAATCACAAAAAACATTATTTGTTAGCTACGAGAATCAAGACCAGATGATATTTAGTTACGAGAATCACAATCAGATGGTTTTTAGCTTACAGAATAACAACCAGATGCTGTTCAGCTACGAGCATCACAACCAGATGATGTTTTAGCTAAAAAAAAAATAAAATTTACAAATCATAATGTCTAAATTATTTACACGTAAATAGTGGGCGTTCGTGTGTCACTGTCGAATTGTCCTAAATTTACGGTAAATTATTTATTTTCCCCCGCCGCCAAAAGGCGTCGAATATAGTTTTGTCTTCGTCCGTCCGGAGCCTAAAAAAATACTGATCACTGTTTCTAATATCTTCCCCGCCTCGAAAGGGATGGGGACCAGATATTAAGAAATACTCCTTTTTTTCTGAAAAGACTTTCCAGGTTTTGGTTATTTTTGGCAAATTAATCAACTTTGTACTTTCTAACAAATGAACATTGTTCTTTTTAGACACGTGGCCTTTAAGGGGGTGTAGCGGTTTCTTACATATTTTATATAAAAAAAAACTTAAGAGTTTTTGTTTTCTGAAACTAAAAGTGAGGATTTAATTTAACTTACAGCAACTGAGTTCTGTATGACTGTAAGATGCAGAATAAATAATTACCCTCAGAGATGAAGCCCCAATGTGGTGGTGAAATGTTTTTAAAAAAAAAATTTTTTGAAATGGCTGATTGCAATTTTATTATGTTTGGCACAGGTAATCAACTTTGTAGTCTCTAACAATGGAAGTTTTAGGAACTGGATCTTTATAAATATAAGTGGAGTTTAGTGCTTTCCTTAAATACTCGAAACTGAATTTAGACATTCGTTTGGTCTGTAGCTAGAAGAACGGATTTAATTTCTCTAACAACAATTAAATTATTTATGATTTTAACTTTGCAGATTAAATATCCCCTCGGAGATAAGTTCTTGTCTATGTGTAGTGTTGTTGATTGTTTTTTTCGTAGTTATGTAATGTGTTCGTGTCCATATCCGTCACTCCATTTTGAAGGGCCTCACTCACTTCACGTGTTGTGATTTTAAACTATGTTATGTTATAAAGTTATGTTGTTGTTTTTTCATTATCCGAAACAAATCTCTCTACAAGAGGGGGAAAGTGGTATGTGATAAATAATGTCTAAAAGCTGGGTCTTTATATTTTACAGTAATCTTATCTAAATATACCTTATTCTATACGTTTTCCAGTCAGTATACATGTAAAGCATTACTGCATTATTTAGCAACGTAACTCCAATAAAAACGAACCAAACTTTTGACTTGATATTTTATTTGGTTTTGTACTGTTAGCCAATGACATCAGGGGTTATTTCTGGGAACTCTGTAATGAGGAAACAACCGAATGTACAGTAACGATCTCCCAAGTATGCATCACCAGGGTAGAGGTTTTGGATGGAGAAAAGGGTAACCATTTTAGCATTTTATGGATAATGAACAACTAGAAATTAAAACACCTTTTACGAACGTTTAATCACGGTTTCAAATATTCAACAGAGAAAGTTGTACATATTTTATTGTTTCATCTAAACGCTTCCTTTTACATCTCAGCATCCTATGGGTTTTCTTGTAACAATGTTTAGTGTACCTACGTTTTAACAGTGTCATATTTGAAAATTTTATTGTTTTAGCTATGTAGAAACTGACTGATTGATCATCGGGGAAAAAATATTTATTCAATTACTTAATTGTTTCCGATTTTTCGTTCTTTTGTTCATACTATTGTATTTGTTCGTTTGCAGCATGGTACATGTTTATCATTGGCTCAAAGTAACGACATGTTCCTGCAGTCTTGTGTCAAAAGTGAACATCAAACTTTGCTATAAATTTCTTTTTAAAAAATATAGTTTAAAAATTATATATATATGATAATTTCCGTGATGTTTTCATGAAATTTACACCTGTAAAAACAGAAGAAAATAAAAGTTTCTTCCGGTATTTATTAAAAACATTGTTATGAAATTATCAAAGGATCAACAGATTTAGATTTCGTGGGCAAATGTGTGTTGAACAGCTCGAAATAGCAATGGCTTTTCTGTCGTATGTTGTTTTTGTTTTCAAACGGATTAAGATCTTATTAGCAATTAATTGTTTTATGTAGGTTGAGTGGTTAGTGCCGCTCACTTGAAACCACTGTAACATCTCATAGACTGAGGGTCGTTGGTTCGAGCCCTGCTACCGGCCATGTCTATTTATACGGAAGGTTTGCAGATTTGTACGCAGGATATGGATCTAGTTCTGGCTCTTCCCAGGATCGATAGTTAGATAAACTGCCCGCGTGTAAAAATGACAGCAATGCAATTAAAACTGATGTCAAACTCATACAACAACAAGATTATGTCATTTACCTGCATTATCCTTTAATCTTTACCACAATGTCTATCGGAAAGTTCAGAAGCAATAGAACAATTTTTGTCTTGCATAAAATAATTGGGTTGCGGTTGTGCCTAGATACTGCTCTGACATAAATAATGTAAAATCTCCCTTTATGATGTTTTATTAATATGCCGCGATTCATTAATCTATACCTTTTGTACATTTTGCTTTATAACAGATCTTTTTTTCTTTTTATCCATCAAAATGCTTTCTTTTTGCTGACAGATTTTGAAATGTTTTGTTATCTTGTTGAAATCGGAGGGAGTTTCTAAATGAGCTCTAGTTTCCGTTAAAAAGGTAATAGTCGGCCATAATTATTTCTTGGATGCATTTTCAGTGATAAAATAAGTGAACCTGTATATTGATATACATTGTAAATAAATCTTTCAAATAACACATAAAACCTTTTCTTAGTTATTATATAATTTATAAATGCTGAACATTCTGGATATGTGGCTCTGACAAACACTATATTATCCTTTTTGGAGCTTTGTCTTTTCAGGTAAGAAACTGGTTCTCCTTATAACAAATTGTCTCAAATTGTTGGTCATTTTTGGTCATTTTTACAGATACTTGAAAATCAATGATTTCGTTTGTATATATAGGCCATGATGTATTTTGTTCTAATTTCCTTACCTTTGACCTTAAAGTGCGACTGAGAACGAGAAGTTTGACGTTGAGAATAGCGCGGTCACGTCGTATAAGTTTCAGTAGATACCTGAAATTCCATTTGAAGGAGTGTGATATATTGCCCAAGATGTGATATTATATTTATTTACATTAAACTACAAACCTGAGCCTTGCGCGTTTTTGATCACTCGATAATGTTGAACACTGCTACGTAGTTATCTGAAAACAATTTCAAGGTATACTCAAAATATACTTTCCTGTCTGAGCAAAATGTACATGAATTTATACACATTGATACCAAATTCATACTAGTTTCAACAATTGAATACTTGATTCGTAAAGGGAAAATTGTAATTCTTTTGTAACCTACTTACTTTTACTGCAAACGTTTCTTTCTAAGTTTAAAAAATCTTAAACCAGTTTAACTTCAAACAATTAAAATACAGGAATGAAACTTATAATTTATGTTGTACATGTACTACATTGTAAGCATTATAGGGTACTTAACAGATATAATGGAAAGTTGATATGACTATGCTGTTCTTACTGCCAAAAGAATTGCAGTATGTCCCATTAGTGTAAACTTCCTTTATGTTAGTAGTCTTCGTGTTTTTACGGTATAATTTCACAAAGTGCATATTTCTTATAATTGTAACACAAACAGGTATTTTATCATTTGTTAAACATCTCATTTCTTCATTGGCATTAAATTCCGTTGAAATTGATAATAAAGTGTATTTTATCTTACAATTAGTATTTTCGATACTTATCGCTGAAACAAATACAAACAATATGATTCATACAAATGTATATAGTGGAAGAAAATAGAAAACAGACAAAAAGTGTTTATTATACATAAAGGTTTGTCAAAAGTAAAACAAAACACACATTAAATAAATTCAACACTAAAAAGGACGGAAAGTTGTAGAATGACTACACAGTGAGGAAGAAAACATACACTTTGAATCATTACCATCGTAAGAAATTCACATATACACACCTAGTGTACATGGAACATCAAAACTAATGATACTAATCATAATTAAGGTATTCACGAACACACCAAGCGCTGTCTTATGGACGGAAAGCACCACACAATTTAATGACAAATGTCAACTTTAAACATTTCAGCGGTATCTTTTCAGAGTGAGCATCATAGCAAACAAGCTGAATGAATATATCATAGTCGTTAACATTCGACTGAGCCATATGAGCCGTACTTGGACTCGCATAACAGAACTTCGGCTGAATAATGACACCCTTATAATATGCTATTATGCTCCTTGAGAGATTATGTTGAAATATTTGCAAAATTAGACATTTGGCACAATAACAAGAAATCACTCATGTGCAGTATTAAGCGGTAAAGGTGATATATTGCCGACGTCGTGAATCAGTGTCAGCAGCTCCACTAAACATAAATGAAATGGAACAGACTGATTATATACAAATGTAGACGTGTTATTCATTGCTCGTGTGTAGTTTCATTGCAAATGCATCCAGTTGTACAGGAGAAGTAGCACAGATATAATAAAATATGGCAAATCAAGAGCAATTATTCCACAAAATGTCATTAATTCACATGCTGATGATATGCAAATGTAGACGTTGTACTGAAGTGTGATGTAACATGTTTACAAGGTGCAAAACATAGGTTAAAAGGGTTGATTGAAAATTATATCATGTAGTAGCACGATGCAAATTGCGCCAATGAATGTTCAGTCTCAATTTGGTCATCCCAGAAAATGTCAGTTCATTTGTATAGGATAAAAATCATAACAACAAGAGAGCATGCAACGGCAAGGAAAAGAACGTCATGATCATGACTTTGCGCTCTGAACACAGGTTCGTAAATGTCCCATAAGAATAACTAACTGTCGCTATTGACTGCTGAAACCAACGTCTAGTCTGAAAACTCTTATCTTTTACAGTTGTGCATTCGTTTAATTGCCACGCGAACACTTTTGTTTTGTGTACATATTATCAGTTAATAAATCATATATAGCAAGTGAATGTACATTCATTTACATATAGCAGAACTTAATGACAGCGTGTATTACTTCTGTTTCTGCTGACGATCCGGTTACCGCCGTCACCGTTAAAATAGTTTCCTGTCTTTGTTTCGCTGTAGCACATTTTAGTAACTGATTTTCCCCTAATTTTAAAGTACCCGATTCTCATTATTACGATTTTGTTTTGCGTTATAATACTTATTGAGTTATAACATATTTCTTTCGCGCCTAAAAAGAGTTTCATGACACTTTCGGTTCGAAGTGAGTATGACATAGAGAACTCTTGACCGTTCTGGTTTATTCATGTCTTGGGTTTAATGTGCAAAAATGCATGTACACATGTACTTAAAAAACTTGCACTGGTCCGTTGTACTTAATTCATGTGTTAACCTATATCCACTCCCGAATATTGTTCTGTGGCAATCCACTACAAAGCTGCATTAAAATCACATACATAAATATGTCAACATGTAAAGAAAAAGTAGTATTCTATATAGGTCTATTAAATTAGTTTTTGGTAAAATGTAAATTGTACATGTACACAAGTTTTCTTCGGAAAGCATCATTTCTATAAAAACACAAAGCGAGTAAACCCCTCCTGACGTTCCATTTAGCCCTTTCATATATCGAGTATATTAGAAGCCAACATATCTGGTATTATCATGTTATAGAACATGATCACACAAACTAATAAATATACATGTTATACGAAAACATTTTCATATCATCGGCCAAATCTGTCTCCACACAATATCACTCGGGGAGGGGGGGGGGGCAAAGCGGGGATTCAGCTTATTTAAAAAAACATAACGTTGAAGTTCAAAAACAGATAATGTTTATGTTGTGACTACGATACTAGCCAACAACTAATCTGGAGTGGACGTGGCGTAGGTACTAAATCTATCAGTATGCCAAGGTCGCCTACCACTTTCTTACTCAGAGTACATTTGTATCAAATTGAAGAATAGTGCCGTCTTGCTGTGCATCACATTGAGGACAAACAAGGAAAAAACTTTCTTCAACATAATTGAATCGATATCGAATGTTCAGTTCGTTTGGTTTCCCTTTGTTGCTTATTACAATAAGACACACTTCATTTGTGATATCAGTTTTCTCTCCATCATCGCTGTGTGCTATATATATCGAGCAGTTGTGTCACACTTTAACGTGTACATGTACCATCTGTCTTACAAAGTCGTACTGTATCTTGAACGCATGTATATTGTATATCACCATGAAATGCCAGACAATCCACAAAGTGGTCACAAAGTGGTCAAGTTGTTATAACCGCTAGGTAATTAGGTCACCTAATACTTCCACAAACCCAAGTTGGCAGATGTAGACATTATGAAGGAATCCTTAAGCAATACCATAGCTTTACCGTTTCCAATATAACACATGTCGTATGGAATTCCAGGAATACTAAATGCAGCTGTTCAACTGGTATGAAACATTCAGTTATTTCAGGCTACTGTTATTATTATCACAAAGAAGGATTTTTCCTTTCAGTAGTACACAAAGTATCTTTATTACACTTGTCGTGTTTTACATTGTAAGTACTTTAGTAAGTGTATTTTGAGAAAAAAAGAATAATTTCTGCCTAGGACGGGTTATTCTAAATGACTTTATTATAATACCTTTGGAAAAAAAACTTATTAATGTTGTTCATATTGAATGAAGATTATGTGATTGCATAAGCTTTTGTACGTTAAAAGGGACGTTTTCTCAGGAATTTGTACTGTTTTCATGGTAATACCGTGTACGTGTTTCTAGTCTGCAGTTCTCTCTTTTTTATATATTTTTGTTAGGGTGAGGCGTGGGAGGCGTTCATACATCGTGTGTCATTGAGGTTATGGAACACGTTAATAATGAAATTTCATATTCCAAATTAATGTTCACTGACTTGAAACGTATTTTTTTCTAATTTCAGTATTATTGTTGTTGTGAACCCGTAAACACTATAAACATTGTTTATTTGCCTTTTAAAGCGATCTGATGGATTCACAAAAGTTACCACCATGTTTATGAAATTGATGATAGGAATTGGTAGTATAGGTCAAAAGTTACTTTAGTTTAGTATGGGTTTATATCTGATACATGTACCTGTCACTTTGAATAAAAATACATTGTACTTCTTGTTAATTTTTCTTATTCCTAGTTGTCCAAAGTACGATCGTAGAAAATGTCGTCAATGCAATACTCATCTAAAGAAATGAGACATAATTATGACCAATCTAAATTTATTTTCCTATTCCAACAAGTACAACATTAAAAATTATAGGATATAACATTATTAAAGGCAGTATCGTCACCACCTCCCTGATCACCTTCAACGATGATTCTCATACCGCAAATAGCAGAATTGTCAGACACAGCTGTCACTTCAGCTTCCAAATCGATCGAATGCCTAGGTAGTATAAGGAGTTCGTTATTTGAATGTCTAGCAAAATCTCTGCATTCGAACTCCAGCCGACGTATCATCACCACTCTGAAATGTAAAAGGATAATCTAAACTTTAGTGTCTGTAAAATTCTAATAATGATTGCACATGAAACTTTGATCACTTTTAACGGTTAGCATCATTTGTATATGTTTATCTTCTATACGTTAACATTATCCAAACGTTTTCGCACACAACATATAGGAAGATTGTCACAGGCTTACATCACCCACACGATACATCGAGGACCATCTGCAATTAATATACGATTTGAATATATGATATACTTCAGGAAAAAAACGCATGGTAAACCTTCGTTGCGATTTGAAGGATGTATTAGACGTTATCTAAAACAGTATAAACATCTATCTTTCATAAGCAAATTTCCAAATATGCATCGGTTTATGACCCCTCTGATCTTCTGTTAGACGTACTATAATTGTAAGAGGTAACTATTAAGTTTGAATAGTGGAATGTGCATAAGAGTAAAAGAATATTGCATTATTTGTTATACTGAGTTTCTCTATTTTAATAAAAATATCTGAATGTGATAAAGAATGTTACATTGTACAATTAGATTGCGTTTCTTTAAAAAATAAAGTCATTGTAAACTGAAAGACAACATATCTTTCAGTTTAGATGTGTATTTTTTAAGGAACAAACTCCTAAAACTCTGTAATATCTCGGTTTTATCAGGTTACTTACTTCAAAGACTTTACTGACCTTTTTAGCTTCCACCCAGAAAAAGGGGCGTCGATCCACATCGTTTTCTAATGACCTTGCCAATAACGATGGTCAAGATCAAAATATGTGTAGTAACTCTAATAGATACGGAATTGCTTTAAGGATGTTTAGGTGTAAATATGAGCTAAATACAAATGTATGTTTTTGGACAAAAATTATATCTTTTATAAGACAATTTATTTCATGTTTGTTAGATGCACAGATCAAATGAAAGACAAGTTCACAGTTGAATATGAACGAAAATAACTGGTTTTATTAATGAATCAAAAGGTATCATGAATTAATATTTTAATTTAGTAATTTAGTAGCGTTAAAATAACATAGAGGTCAAAGCAACATATCCATATATCAGTTTTAAGGCGCCAAATAAAATATTATGTACGGATTTGATAGGGACAAAATCTAGCACGCGATAGGAAAGTCATTCTTAACAAAACTTTCAAATGTTGGCATACATAACAAAAAGCAGCCTATATGTACATTGGTTAAGCAACCATTAATATTTGGGCAACATCGTAAGCTCTACCTGACTAAGATGCCGTTTAAAAGTTCTCAAGTATTACAGCCCCACTTGCCCCTGCAACTATCATTTGTAAAAGGGTTACTTCCCGGTATGATAAAACAGTCATTAGGTAACGATAACACTTAAAAAAGAAACTATCTAAGTACAAGGGAAAGAAGTGTAGCTAGCAATAGGGCTTACTATCAAATCGTTTCATATATTGCTACTTGTAACACGCCTTAACATACTTGACTTGTCCATTAGACATTAAACTTTCAAAAAATGTATACTTAGAGGCTGGTTTCTCAACTTTAACGAGTTAAATTTTTAACACCGGTGTTAGGTAACCAACCAAATAACCCTGCAGTTGTAACGGTTTGATTTTTAACAACAATGGATTTCTTTGCATCGGGTTTACGTAACTCGCCAGTAACAGAACAGTCCATCATATATTATGATTTTCTCGTGCAAGCATGTGCATTTACATGTTCAGTGACCATGAAAAGCAAAACATCTAAATTTACAATTCTTGAAAAGGTTATTCTTTAAAAATTAATTGAAAACTAGAAAAAATGTACTAATGGAAAACATGTTGCTAGGCCACAATGCTAGATGATAATTATTTCATTAAACTCGAAGCCAATTCTTTCAATGCAATACTATTATACACTATGTCTTAATTTTCTCAGGCTAAATTGGTAACAACATTTTTTTTTATATAAATTATAGGATACATATGCATATAACAAAAACAAAAGTACATAATCCAAAATTTTCATGATAATAAATTCAATACTGCAGTTAAGTATTTTCGTGTTAATATTATTTTTTTGTTTTACTGTAAGAAGGAGTGTGCGTTCAACAGGCCTTGATCATCTAGTCCTTTCATTTTTTTGACGGCAATGGGAGGGCATTTTGCAAGAACAGGGTCGCCATATAATGAAATAAAAATAACAGTTAATGTAAGGACTGACTGCTAATCCAGCTAAGTTTAATAGCTGATGAGCCAAAATGTTCGATTCACTATTATTAAGATCAAAATAAAATTAATGTCTCGCTTGAGACAATAATCATTTCTAAAGTAAATCAAAGGACTGAAAGTGCTGGAGGATCGATTGTCTCTGAACAACACAGTCTGCACACATACATGTGTAAATATCAGGACAACATAGACTGTACACATATATGTGTGAATATCAGGACAACCCTTGCACGAGTAAAGTTATAAACTGGAGACACAACAAATTTTGACCTTTCACCATTTGTGTAAACTTTACTTTTGAGATAGGAACCCATGTGCTTACATTATGTCATTCAGTGACTATGTTCAACTACCCTATGAAGTATTAAGCTGTGAATCGTAACTGAGAAATGGATTTTGACAAAACTGAACTGAAAATTTATGGTTTGAATAACTTTAAATGTCATTCAAAAGTAATGGGATATGCCCATAAGGTTGATTGTATTGTGCCAATTAATTCGGATTTAACGTCGCACCCAACAGCTAAGGTCATATTGCAACTTCCGGCTTTCATGGAGGAGGAAGACCCTGGGTGCCAATTCCCTGTATCATAATTTGAGGGTCATGACTATGTATTAAAGAAGTCTTATTCAGTTTACTTCTGTAAAACTGCATGTGATACATCACAAAATGGTGGGTAATCAAAGGGTTGGCAAGACAACAGGTGTTTCTCTTTGGATGCTTTCCATTTTGTCACTGCATCTCAAAAGTCAAATTTGTCCACAAAGCGAATTTTGCATTCAACCATAGACATTATTTGGCACACTTAAACCCCTTTCAATAGTGACAGTCTGATCGAAATGACTACAAAATGATCATTAAAATCACTCAGAAAGACGTTTTTGTTTCCCGTATTAAGGTTCGACGACCATCTCTTGTTGTGCGTCTACGATCTATGATGACGGTATCATAGGAATCAACACACACAAAAACGCAATGGTACAAAATGCGGGTCAATCCGAAATCAGACGACAACGACGACGCAATAGGGTCAAAATTAGACATATCCCATACCGGAAGCGTATTTTATCAACAATTTATCTTGCATTTCGAAGCGTTTTGAGAGGTTTTGAAATGTTGTTTTTGTAGTAATTTGATCATACACATTTTAATTGCGTCATAGAAGACGCTCTTTGCTATTTCTGTTGCGTCATTGAGAAAATAAGTGCGTCAAAACCGCAGAAAACGCGCTCTCGCGGAACACTGAATTTAGTGTATCCGGTGTAGCGATACGTATTTCACGGGTCTTACATTTCTCATGTCACACCGGTCTGACGATAAAAAACGCGTAGGAAAATAGTTCTATACAGAACAGATACCTCGTTGATTTAAGTTACAAATTATAAGAAAAACAACAATATAATAGTATGCTATTCTGTAATGTTTTGATATTATTTAGATCTGTTACTATATAATTTTTACAAGAAGACGCGGCAATGCCGCCAAAGCAGGTTTAAACAGCGCCTGTAGAAATTGTAGAATTAAAAAAAACAGCCATCTTGACTCCTCCCAATCTTAGTAACAGTGCCCTTGACCTTGACCCTTGTGACCAAATTTAAAACAATCAAAAACTAAAAATAAATAAAAATCTATTTTAGTAACAGTGACCTTGACCTTCATCTAAGTGACCTTGACCTTGACCCTAGTGTCCTTGACCCCGAAATTTTTTTTTTTGCTTAAAACAATCAAAATACGAAAAATAGATAAAAATATATTTTTAGCAACACTGACCTTGACCTTGACCCTAGTGACCTTGACCCCGAAAAAAAAAATTTCTTGCTTAAAACAATCTAAAAACTAAAAATAAATAAAAATCTATTTTTAGTAACAGTGACCTTGACTTTGATCCTAGTGACCTTGACCCCGAAAATTATTTTTTTTTGCTTAAAACAATCTAAAAACTAAAACTACATAAAAATCTATTTTTAGTAACACTGACCTTGACCTTGACCCTAGTGACCTTGACCCTGAAAAAAATTTTTTTGCTTAAAACA
Source organism: Saxidomus purpurata (assembly GCA_022818135.1). Classification (NCBI taxonomy): domain Eukaryota; kingdom Metazoa; phylum Mollusca; class Bivalvia; order Venerida; family Veneridae; genus Saxidomus; species Saxidomus purpurata. The sequence continues at coordinate 19,343,693 of JAFMSR010000017.1, forward strand.
ATCAAAATACTAAAAATAATTAAAAATCTATTTTAGTAGCAGTGACCTTGACCTTGAGCCAAGTGACCTTGACCCAAATTTTTTTTTTCCTTAAATCAATTTAAAAACTAAAAGTAAATAAAAACCTATTTTTAGTAACACTGACCTTGACCTTGAGCCAAGTGACCTTGACCCTGAAAAATTTTTTTTTGCTTAAAACAATCAAACAACTAAGATTAAATAAAAATCTATTTTTAGTAACAGTGACATTGACCTGAACCAAGTGACCTTGACCCAAAAAAAATTTTTTTGGCTTCAAACAGTCTAAAAACTAAAAATAATTAAAAATCTATTTTTAGTTACACTGACCTTGACCTTGACCCTAGTGACCTTGACCCGAAAAAACTATTTTTTGCTAAAAACAATGAAAAAACTAAAATTAAATAAAATCTATTTTTAGTAACAGTGACCTTGACCTTAAGTCAAGTGACCTTGACCCAAAAAAAATTGTTTTTACTTAAAACAATCTAAAAACTAAAAATAAATAAAAATCTATTTTTAGTAACAGTGACCTAGACCCTAGTGACCTTGACCATAGTGAACCAAAAGCTTCCTCTCCACGCAAGCTACCTACACACTGAGTTTGATTGCAATTAGTCACTCCTTACTTGAGTTTCTGAGCGGAAACTATTTTTCTATTTTTAGCTACAGTGACCTTGACCTTGACCTTAGTGACCCCAAATGCAATCCCAAGCGGCGTCTCCACGCAAGCTACCTACAGACCAAGTTTCATTGTAATTGGTCACTCCTAACTTGATTTATTAAGCGGAAACCATTTTTCTATTTTTAGTAACTGTGACCTTGACCTTGACCCTAGTGACCCCAAATGCAATCCCAAGCGGCGTCTCCACGCAAGCTACCTACAGACCAAGTTTCATTGTAATTGGTCACTCCTAGCTCGAGTTATTGAGCGGAAACCGTTTTTCTATTTTTAGTTACAGTGACCTTGACCTTGACCCTAGTGACCCCAAATACAATCCCAAGCGGCGTCTCCATGCAAGCTACCTACACACCAAGTTTCATTGCAATTGGTCACTCCTAACTAAAGTTATCCAACGGAAACCAATGTTTGACGCCCGCCCGCCCGACATACGACATCGCCATTCTAATAAGTAGGTTTTTTTTCAAAAAACCTGCTTAAAAACAGAGGACAGTAATATAGAACTTTATTCAATCGTATCCAAAGTTAACAGAGTATTTCAGACCCTTACGGCCGAACTCTTAACACAATTTTTTGTCGAATACGACCGAAAAGTAGTTCTATATATTCAATGAAATAAAAAGAATTGTAATGCATTATCTTAGATCTACATGTCTTAACTACGATTTTTAAATAAAGACAGAAATGCAATAATCTTAAGGGAAAATCAAATTCATTTCTCTGGATTATGCTGTCATTTACAAAGAACAAATATTAACTCAATATAAATTGTAACTAAAACTTTCAAACTTTACCAAAGTAGGAAAATGAATTAATATAAGTTTTCTTTGAAAGCTTATTTTCAGACTCCAGTTATATTGTTACACCTTTGTACTATGTATGTATATATACTATGTATTTTCGAGAATAAATATTGTTTAAACTAAACTTTACCACGATTCTTTTGCTACACTAAATTTTGGTGTGTACATTCATACATACATTAATTATATAGGAACATAATAATCATCATTGTCATCATAATCATCATCATTATTACTTGTTACGAAATACTGCTAGAGTCTATATATGTTAAATATGAAAGATAATAGCCTGCTATTAAAACATTCAGTTGTTGTTTTATACAAGTTATGAAAATTTAAAACAGTATGGTAGAAAGGCTGGTAATGACTAGGTGTGCGTAATAGACCCGGTATACTGCAATTCGCAGTATTTTGGAACCACTCACAGGGATAGTTAATGTAAGCTGCAAGTACTTGTTCTACAATAGGTATATACTGAATCAATTTATAACAAAAGATTGATTTATCAATTTTTAGCTTTTCTTTGAAAAACAGAAGAGCCATTGTCATAACCTTCTTGACGTCAGTCGGCACTGCCGTCTTGAATCTGGTTAAGCTTTCTTAAAATTCACTTTCTCAGTAACCATTAAAGCCTTGAAACTTCAGACAATTGCTTGGCATCAAACAATGGCATCTGTTGCCGAGTGGTTGAGGTCATTGACTGATGTTTACTTGTCCCTCATCGCTGTAGGTTCGTGCCCTACTTGGGTCGAATTCTTTTATGTCTGGGAGCTATCTAGGTTCTACCCAGGTGCCCGCTCGTGACTGAAATATTGCCAGAATTGGCACCCAGGGTCTTCCTCCTTCATGAAAGCCGAATGTTGCAATATGACCTTAGCTGTTGAGTGCGACGTTAAATCCGAATCAATGAATTGGCACAATACAATCAACCCTATGGGCATATCCCATACTTTTGAATGACATTAAAAGTTGTTCAAACTATGAATTTTCAGTTCAGTTTTGTCAAAATCCATTTCTCAGTTACCATTCACAGCTTAATACTTCATAGGGTAGTTGAACATAGTCACTGAATGCAAAATGTAATCACATGGGTTCCTATCTCAAAAGTAAAGTTTACACAGATAGTTAAAGGTCAAAATTTGTGGACAGTTGTGTCTCCAGTTTATAGCTTTACTCGTACATGGGTGTCCTGATATTTACACATGTGATGTGAACAAACTGTGTTGTCCTGATATTTACACATGTATGTGTGCAGACTGTGTTGTTCAGAGACAATCGATCCTCCAGCCCTTTCAGTCCTTTGATTAAATATGTAAGAGGTGATATGCCTTGACAGTTTACAAATTTTAAAAATGCAGCGTTAAGATTTACGAAATAACCTGAAATACAGACAAGTGTCGTTACAATCTTGAAATGGCGTCGCAAAATCAAACATTCAGCCGTAAACGGAAAAAAGTTTTAACCATGATGTAATTTCAATCCAAATATTACATCACTAGAGTTCTTGTCGACTATAGTTCAATGGAACGGGGACTAATTAATGTCTAAAGGATTTATACTATCTTTGGTGCACCAGTTTTTTCAGTATTTTGTTAAAAACCATAAATGTACGCATGACAGCTAATACGTCACACTTCCTTATCTGAGACGAACCCTTGCCAAGGATGCTGTGTCATCATTTATCAAGAATGGATTTTGTCTCTTCCTGAAGACTCTTTCTCTTCGTAGCATCCCTTGTCATAAGTTTTCATTTCAAAATTCTGCCGCCATTTCATAAGTGTTCATTTCAAAATTCTGCCGCCATTTCGCTGTAACCCACCGAATGGCATGGGTTACGAATACAAAGGAAATTTAACATCGCTCTCTATCGGTTTTGATATGAGAAATCCAACAGTGAACCTAACACCGAGACACCCACTTTCCCCGTGCAGGTTAAATCTGCTGAAAACCCGATACAGTAATCCAAAGTTGTTTTAGCCACATACCTAAGCCCGTAAAGCAATGTTGAGAAACCGGCCTTTAATCTACCCTAACTTGAGCCATAATATACAGGTTTATCTTATTTCTCGCAAATCATGCGTTTTTCCGTTGGTTTTAAACGAAGTTAAACCAAAACAAACGAGGTTTAGCAAAAACATTCGCAGTATTGATAAATAATGAAGGAACCGGGCCAGATCTGAATGCACATTTATAAAATAACAGTAAACGCACCGATTGCATGCAATATTCCGCCGCTATCGCCTCATACGATGTAAAAGTCTAAAATTCTATTTGTTGACAGTGATAAAAGTTGAAGAAGTTCTCCATTATTGACATGACATACGTAGTTTTGTGTAATGACGAATTTGATTGGTTGATAAAAATGTTTTAGGTGAAACACCTAGGAACATATCATATGACGTTGTTGATATTTTCTAGCACCACTATCCTTAGGGTTCACTTTTATCCGTGCGTACACAAAGCCAGAACCAAACAAAATGTTCGCCATCCAATCGGAACATCTTTTTAAATATGCAGTTCTGTTTTTGTCACGTGATACATCATGGCACATGGAGAAATAAATTTACAAACAAACGACTGAACGTCTGATTAAAGATTTGTTGGAGACGGTAGCGGCAGAATATTGCATACATTCGGTGAGATAACTGTTGTTCTAAAAATGTGCATTCATAGTAGCCCGCTTCCTTCAGTATTCATGCAATACAGCGAATGCTTTCACAAAACCCCGTTTGGTTTCGTTTTACGACTTCGCTTAAAAACAACGGAAAGCGCATGATTTGTGAGAAATAAATGAAACCTGTGTACTGTGGCTACACTTGGAGTCGATAAAGTATACATTTTTGGAAAGTTAATTGTCTAATCAGCAAATTGAGGCATATTTGATCGTTGTATAACGGTTCTTTTTCAAGTAACAATAAATCAAACGATGTCATCGAGAGACTGGCATAAATTTATGTTGTTTTTTTTTCTCACGAAAATGAATACAATATTCAATGAGTGACGGATTTATTTAGAGTGCGTTTTATTACCTTTCCAATGAAACAAAATCTTGAAATAATGTTCGTTTTAAAAAGTTCCAATCGTTAGAGAAGCACCACTAAATGTAACAATGGAAAAATTCGGACTACCAGTTTCTCCCAAACCAAGCAGTGTCTTATCAGTAGAAACTATGGCGTAATACTGTGTTTTGTTTGCAAATATGTGCTCTCCTATTACACGTTATAGAATGCTTGAAACAACTCCTGATATGGCGATTGTAACGGGGTTTATGACGATCAATGACAGGCGGACCACGATGGCCCGAACTACCGATCTCTCGAACTAATGTCAACTTATATGAAATGTCAAAACATGTTAATTGGCATACTTGAACATTAAATTTAGCATCAACACAACAACATAAAAAGTCAAGTACGACTGTAAGTGTATTTTCCTGTCATCTAAAAAGTGTGTTATGTGCCTGTTTGAAATTAAGCTTTATTGTATAAAATAAGCTATAAACGAAATCAAACTATTCTTGATTTTCATGTTGATATGTATGTTGGTTACAGTTTCTAAAATATTTAACCGCTTGCATGATAGTCAAAGAATTTATTTTTCAGGTCTACTCTTATTAAGTTTGCACAATTTGTATCTTGCAACGAAAAAGCGAAATGGTTAACCAAAATGCAGTATTGTAGATATTAAAAATATTAAACATAGTTTAAAACTCAAGTTTTATTAAATAGCTGAACTATTGATCACTTTATATAATGATTTATGCTTACTTTGTAATTATATGTATTGTTTTTAATATGTCGATAACATGATCATTCTGAATGATTTTGAAAATATATTTCTTCGTTGTTTTAGGCTATACACATCGATATCATGCAAAACCGCTCCTAAGAAACAACTGCTAACCCTATTTTTCTATTGTGTTTGTTTTAACTTTTCAATAGAAATCCATTCATACTTGCGGGCCAGTATCCTCTCGTCATAGTTCACATTAAAAAAAAAACAACAACAATACTAACAATCTATTTATTTTGTTCTTATCTTGTTCATAAAATTATAAAAAGGCTTACAACTATAAATCATCAGTAGAAATAATTTCAAAAGATGATTACCTTCCCGTAGTGTAAGTTATTCCATAATCTTTGCGAAAATCCCACATTTCTAATCCGCGCGGCTCACTTTTAACTTTCAAACTTTATTATAAATCACGAAATTCATGAGTATTACTACACATATTGTTGTTGTTGTAGTTCTTGAGCATCTGTTAACTCAGTAACTACTCAAAAGAATTTTAAAAAAGCATGAAATTCATGTTTGATGCTTCTAAATATAGTACTGTTTTTTTTTAATAATACCTGTATTTTTTCATTTCATATGATTATGATAAATTCTTATGTACATCTATGTGAAAATGTTTGTGTTATATGATTTTCATTGACAATTTATTCAGACAGTATCCTGTGTATAGCCCACAGCTGATGGTCATATTAATAGTGTCATGTATAAATACTGTTAGTTGTCTTGTTGTTTATACTGAACATCATACTTTTCATCTGTTTTCAAACCGCCAAAAATTGTACTTTGGTGAGAATCATGTATATATGTTTATGCCAATAGATTCTTTGACTTGCTTGCATGATAAATAAATGAAGCCGGTGTAACATTAAATTTTGACCCCGTTGAAAATTGACCCCATTGGTCATTTTTCAACGGATTAATGATCAATTTTCAACGTTAATTAATGACCCACCCACACGTAAAAAATTGACCCTCGTTGAAAACTGATCAACTTTAGGCAGGTCATATTTCAACGTTGAAAACTGATCCCAATAATCTTACGCATTATGTCTATAACCATACAGATGAAAGATTCATATTTCTGTATTCTTTTCAGATTTGTAAGTGATAAACATTTAGTTATACATTCAAGCGCGCCACGAGATAATAACACTTCTAATTATTTGCCAATTCATCGAAAATAACTCTGATACTGGTCAGAAATAGAAGTTAAAACCCAGCTACCCTTCTTTGGATGCTAATTAACGAACTGATCAACTACAGTCGGGTTATATTTCAATCTCCCGTTGGTTCGAGTGACAGTACTGACCTGGTTGTTCATTACACATAATTTTATCACTTGTGTATCAGACGAACAAGTATTTGTTTTCGTATTTAACGAGAGAAATTGCCTAGTGTAGGATAAGAAACTATATCAGTTTTTAGTGAGCAATTTGGTAAAATATTTGGAAAACATTTCTCTAGTTAGGTCAAACGAAACAAAAAAAGACTTCTCAGAAAAATTTCAGATCTGAAGAAATTATCCTATTGGGCACCTTTAATTCCATGCTTTCAGCGGAAAGTAAGACATTTTATGACTTTAAGCATTCTGTGAAATAGGCGATCTGCTAGAAAAGGCGTAGTTATAAATGGTTACCGATAAGGGGGATAATATTACCGGTAACCTAATTGTTGATCATGATATCGAAAGTTTGGCTGTACGATTTCCGCATAAATATTCGGATTGTACGCAATACTATCTCATTTCACAGAGTGGTTTGACATGATTGGCATTCGTGTCAGTTGGTGTTTTGCTTTCGGTCATGTAAATGTGATGTACTGTGAAATCATAAATATTCGTGGGTGATTAATTTTCGTGGATTTCGTGGTAGAGTCAATCAATTTAATCCCAACGAACAAGTAAAATTCCCATATATTTAATGCCCAAAAGATGAAATCCACGAATTCATATCCCCAAGAAATTGCCGTTTTGAACAAAACCACGAAATTCCATGCCCACGAAATTAAATGATTTCACAGTAATTATATTTAGGGCCCGTCGGTAATTTATATAGGGGTCATTTTACAACGTTGAAAATTGCCCTCCTGGGTCATTTCAACGTTACACCGCCATTACATGACAGACCTATGAACATCTACATGTATTGAAAAAATAATGTCATATCCAATTGGGCACTGTTACAATCCTGTTATAGTAATCAGAGGGACCTCCGTGGCCGAGTGGTTAAGATCGCTGACTTCAAATCACTTGGTCCTCATTGATGTTGATTCGAGCCTCATTCGGGACCTTGAATTCTTACAGCTGGCTTACGGAAGGTCGGTGGTTCTACCCAGGTGCCTGAGAAGCAGACGAGTAATCAGAGGTGGCTGTGTGGTTAATATCGTTGACTTCAAATCACTTGCCCCTCATCGATGTTAGTTCGAGCCTCTTTCGGGAAGTTGAATTCCTCCAGCTGGTTCACGGAAGGCCAGTGGTTTTACCGAGTTGCCATCTCTTGATGAAATAATGCACGGAGGGCGCCTTGGGTCTTCCCAATAAAGTACATAAACTTGAAACCCTTCAGCCTATCCATTACTAGTGTCGTATTAAGATATATATAATGAATTAAAAACAACCAGTTGAAAAAAGTATAACTTCAATGCTATACTCATACAGTCGTACATTTTTATAAGCTCGACTATGCGAAGGAGAAGGAGAGCTATTCTAATAATATATTCTACTCAATAACCGCCCGATGCACTTGATAGAAACATCACATCAGCCTTCCTAATGATCAGCCTTATCAAAATAATAAAGTTACACAACTCTTGCTTAAATTTAGCTCAAATTATGGCCCTTGTTTGATTTAATAATTCTGATTGAGTAACCATTTGATGAAATGAATTGAAACATCACACATGTCCTCCTAGTGAATAAACCTTACTTTTTCAAGGTTTTCGCGACAACTGTTACTTATTTTCTTCTATAATGAATATATTGTAGAATATTTTGTGCAGTCTGATAAAACAATACTTCTTGATGAAAGAAATCATGATCTTTACTCAATTTCGAAACTTTCTGTTTTAGGCCATTTTGGTGCAAACGTGAACCTTCTCCTTTTCATTAAGAATGGACCAAAACATGGCCTTTTGAGTGTAAACAAGCTTATTCTTTGATTTGACCAGGTGACCTAGTTTTTGACCCTACATGGCCCAGATAAAAATTCATCCGATATTTGATGCACACAAACATGCTGACAAAGTTTCATGCACATCAAATGAACAAGAGTGTTAACAAGCTTTTCCTTTGATTTGAACGTGTGACCTAGTGTTTGACCCCATATGACCCAGTTTCGCACTTAGCCTAAGAATGATCAAAATAAACATTCTGACAAGTTTCATGATGATGTTGTCATCATTTCCTTTCAACTACTTGTTTCAAATTCATGCATTCTATGGCTGTAGTGTTTTGTGTTAACCTTTTTCAACAACGCAAAGAGTAAGCTTACGAAATTATGTTAATAAACCATGCAATCTTTTTTTTAATAGATCTATTTGTTAGTTTTATATACTTGACATTCTGTCAGTGGAAGTATAAAATATGGATGTATTGCTCAGCGGAAGTGCGCCTGATATGGTCGGAAGTGTGCTTGATATCGATATCATCGGCACACAAGATCACACGAAAACCAATTTGAGCTCCCGTTGCTTATATGTATATTACATTTTAAATTTAGTGCACATTTGTATTCAGTAACATATACAATAGAAATGTTTTCAAACATGCTACCGTCCATGACAGGCTCAATCAAACCGAGCCTGCAAAATTTTCGTTTATGTCGTGTTGGGCGACCTGTGTTTTTCCACTATTATTCTGCCAAGACATGTACCACATACTGTTTTAATCTTAGCTTTATTGAATTGCTTGAACTTTAAGAACGCCTCATGACATACATTTACTTTTTTAAACTCAAGATGCTCTTGACTGAAAATAATACTTTCACAATTGTATTATATTGAAACAGTGCTATATATATTATCTACAACAACCCCATCTCGCCCATTATTAAGATCGACATTGACCCATGGGGTCAATTTTCAATGGGTTCCAAAATTAATGTTACACCGGCACCGATATTTCTTAATACGGAAGATTAGCGACAAACTTCTCCGATCACTAACGAAAACGCGAGCGTATCCAATTAAATGTACTACATGTATGCACGATAATGTAGATAAAGCTAACTAAAATCGATATCAGGTGAAATTGCCGAACTGTTATCTCCAATGATCGAAAGATTCCGTATCTGTACGGATTACCTTAAAAAAAATCTCGATTGTGTATGTCATTAGGGTTTGATACAGTGGCGCCTGCCACTGTGTATGGATTTTATTGAGTATATGAATGTTGTTATGATTTACAAGACATTGTGAATCACAGAGTGAGAGACGTAACATTATAAAGTCTACTTTCGCGGTCCACACCATAAAAGGAGTTTTCAAATCATAATATATTCTTATATTCATCATTTTAGGTTTTTATCCATGTTTTGTCAGACTTTGCTCAGACATTCAAGACCCAACTCTACAGGTTCTAGGATCACTTTTTCCACATCGAAGGCAAACCAATCTTACACATTGGCATTTTTGAGTTGTTAACTTCATTGTGTAATAGATATCCCAAACAGAAATGTTTTGGGGGGGCACGCCAGATAAACAAATATTTAAATGTATTTAAGATTTAACACGATATGATTAAGTATAATAATCATACTAACGTAGCTATCTTAACACTCTCATCGATCGGTGAATATAAAATATTGAGACAGTTTTATAAACCGGCTATAATGCATCTGTTCACATATGGATTGCGTGTAAAATTGCACGTTTACGTTTAAACATCTATATTTTTATTCAGTGATTATACTTTTCATAAACCCTTAGGTTTACAGAAATGTGTTTTATTCTTCAATTTAAAGTGGAAAATGTGTCATTTGAACGATATAAATTAAACTAATTTACGTGCATTATTAGTCAGTTGTACCAGTTTGAATTAGGCGTATCATTACCGCATGTCAGATCTATAAAAGGGTTTACAATGAATTGCATTGAAGAAATATGAAAAAGAACAGTGCAGGTATGTTGTTTTATGAGTTTAGCGCCCGTTTCAACCGCATTTCGGTCATTTTTACAGGTCGGCAAGCTTATCTAACCATTAGTTCGTTGACTTGAAACCAGTTTTCATTACTGTTCATAGATTGAGGGTCATGTTTCGAGTCCTACTACCGACCATGTGATTAAAAAAAAAAGACAAAAGCACGTATTGGTCAGAATTGCTTTTTTCCATGCGATATATCTTTTTATCTATACAGTCCAACCTCTCTACAACAAAACCAAGGGGAACATTAATTTTTATTTGTTGATGACAGGTTGTTGCTCTAGGGAGGTTAATTTGTTCAGATATCTTTTGAACGGCCATAACGTAATAAACCGTATACGCGTTTGGCCTTCCATAGAAGTGACAGTTACCGTATGGAACACGTTTTGACTGTCTGAATTTAAAGGCTATGCCGACAGCTCCTGAATGTTGAAAACTTAGACGTCCGAGGCAAATGCTGACACTTTAGGACAACCTTGAAAATGACCTTAGACACAATTTTACCAGGTTTGAACATTTTCATTTTACCAACTTTCGCGTACAAGCCCCTGGGATAGTGTTTTGAGTCCATGCGCAGGTTAGCAGACAGGGTGACACCTGCGAGTGACCTCTGTAGGTGGGCCAATGGAAATTTTACTTTCATGTTACAGCTCAATCTATTTGCTGACGTATACAACACGCGCAGTAAACCGAAAGTAGCATAACGTGATGTACAGTGTTTACAAAAACACATGCATGTCTGTCGAGTGTGTAACAAAATATGCCGGCTGTGCAAAGAATATGACTGCTTTGGGTGTTAAAATACTTTTCGAGAGGTTTTTGCTCTTCGGAGGTGTTGTTTAGAGAGGTTGGACTGTAATTTGCATTATAAGAACGCAGTAAACAACACTGTTGGCTGGCTGGTAATGAGCACAACACAAAACCCATGGCATGAGTTCAGGTATCTGCCGCAGATAAGCGGAAAATCCGGCAGACGAGCCGTTTTACGCCGCCCAACCTCACAAAATTAAAGGGGCTTGTGTATGACAAATTTATTGATGCCGTACTTAGCAACCCTGAGAAGAATATCACAAACATCACCGTGTCGGAGGTATTCAACATCTTTAAGTTATTCGCTCACAGATTCTGCAGAAAACTTTTTAAAGTGCACACTGTGAACGTTGGGTTAGTTAGTTGAACGAATGCTTATACATATTTTAATGAAACCAAACACTGACCTTTTCGACAAATTCATTACCATGATGTATAGCTAATATTTCAAATATAGTTCATTTCATTCAAACAAGAAAATGTTCAAACTTATATTTATTATATTATTCATGACGAAAACGATGATAAAGGTTTCTAACAGGTTGCATACTAATGCAGAAGTGGTCAAGTTCAACCACACGCTTCATAGTTACACATGTAACTTGTGTCACGACAACTAAGTGCTATAGTACATGATTCGTTTTACTTTACGTAATTAAAGAACACGTTGGCTACTACGACTTTTCATTTCATGCTAACTAATGAAATAATGTATTATATCAGTGAAATATAGATATCATATCAGTCACAGGGTTGGTGATATAGGTCTGCCGGAACTACTTCTGCCAGTGGTGCATATACATATTTTAGCTTTTGTTTTGATATCATGAAATAAAAAATCGTTTGTTTTGGGTGGGTATGGAATATATCTCAACTCAAAGTGATGCAATTTTCACATTTTAACACGCTCTAGGCGCTCGTGAAAAATATTACAATTGCATCACATCTCGGTGAGACATATTCCATACTCAAAACAAACACACATCCTCTGTGTACATTTTATCGTTCTGAATCGTGTACCGTGTATTTACCGTCCGTGTAACGTGCGTGTATCGTGCGTACATCGTGCGTGTATCGTGCGCGTGTGACAACTGTTACGTTCCGACTACTGTATCTCTTTAAGATATACGTATTCGTTGCCTTTATTAAAAAAACTTTGTAAACCGATTAATCGATGAACGTTACTCAGTCAATGTGCGGTCACTCGACGTGCCAAGGGACTGTTATATAACTGCGAGCGAGCATATCTACGAGTAAACGCATCTGACATTATCTAGAATAACTCACGGACAACAGACAAAGTAGTAATAACAAGTCAATCGTGACAATTGCGATGTACATGCAAAAGGTAAAAACAACAACGTTTAGTTAAAATGATTTTTTTTACACACATTATTGCAAAGCAAAAGCAATACACACATAAAAAGATGCACCTTAAAACGGAACAAACTATTTTCAGTTTACAATACAATTTTACAAAAATATAATTCATACACTCCATGATATATACAACGCCCTTCACTAGATTACTCGGATCCTAGATAAAAGACACTGTTAACGATTCAGATATCCTGCTAGATAACCTTGGCCGTTCTCTAGATTACTCTGAAGTATTTTTTATCAGTACAGATAAGATAGCTATTGATAATGGTATCTATAAAGCGTAATAACGAAACGCATATAATGATTTCGTTGTGTTTTGAGTCAGAATTTAATACCACATTTTTAATCACTCAATTTAATGTGTATCCCTCTCGACCTGAAAATATCAAAGCATTCTTGCCGAGCCGCTTGAGAAAGCTCGATATACAGTAGTTGTCCAAATGGCGGTTCGGTGTATGTGCGTGCGTCCGTGCGGCCGTGCGTGTGTCCGTCCGAGTTTAGTTTGTCCGGGCTGTTACTTATCAATTGATCAAGGGATTCTTAAATAACTTGGTACAAATGTTCACCATCATGAGACGGAGCGTCATGCGCAAGAACCAGGTCCTTAGGTCTAAGGTCAAGGTAACACATAGAGGTTAAAGGTAAAATTCAAGAACATCTTTGTCTGGAGCATTTGATGTAACTGTTCACCACCATAAGCTACCCTTGTTTTTAGAATTACTTCCCTTTGTTCCCTAATATTGTAACTGTTTTTATTACTGACCGTAGAGAAAACCCGAGACCACTTTTTTGTAGTACAACATACATGTTATATCCAATATTTAGGTGTATTTTGACCTATCTCTACTTGGTAAGGAGTAAGTCCTTTTGACAGCTGGTGGGCTCGGCATGTTGCACGTGGGCATCTAGTTACAATAACCAATGGCTTTCGTAATATTACCTGAACTGAAACAATAATAAACACAAACACAAGCAGAGACAAGCCGGCGCAATTATTTAAGGAATATCATGATGGCCGCTGATAGTACTGCTATGGCCCCCTTGTTGTTTGTTTACAACATTTGGCTTGTAGGTCTTCAATTTAAAGCCTGGTTATAATTGCGTTCCCTTAATCTTATGAAAACTTTTAAATTTTACTTTTCTTCATAATTATTATACCCCCAAAACGAAGTTTAGGGGGGTATATAGGAGTCACCCGGTGGTTGGTCGGTCGGTCGGTCGGTTGGTCGGTCGGTCGGTCGGTCGGTCGGTCGGTCTGTTGCATTTTCCTTGTCCGGAGCATAACTTGAAAACTACTAGTTGGAATTCCATACAACTTAATACAATGGTCAAGCACATTGAGAGGAAGTGCAGTGCACAAGAACTATAACTCCATCTTGACTAATTACAGAGTTATTGCCCTTTGTTACTTTTCCTTGTCCGGAGCATAACTTGAAAACTACTGGTTGGAATTCAATACAACTTCATACAATGGTCAAGCACATTGAGAGGAAGTGCAGTGCACAAGAACCATAACTCTATTTTGACTAATTACAGAGTTATTGGCCTTTGTTACTTTTCCTTGTCCGGAGCATAACTTGAAAACTACTGGTTGGAATTCAATACAACTTCATACAATGGTCAAGCACATTGAGAGGAAGTGCAGTGCACAAGAACCATAACTCCATCTTGACTAATTTCAGAGTAATTTCCCTTTGTTAGTTTTCCTTGTCCGGAGCATAACTTGAAAACTAAAGGTTGGAATTCAATACAATTTCATACAATGATCAAGCAAACTCAGAGGAAGTGCAGTGTATAAGAACTATAACTCTATCTTGAGTATTTACTGAGTTATTGCCCTTTGTTAGTTTTCCTTGTCCAAAGCATAACTTGAAAACTACAAATTGGAATTCAATACAACTTCATACAATGGTCAAGCACATTGAGAGGAAGTGCAGTGCACAAGAACCATAACTCTATCTTGACTAATTACAGAGTTATTGCCCTTTGTTACTTTTCCTTGTCCGGAGCATAACTTGAAAACTACTAGTTGGAATTCAATACAATTTCATACAATGATCAAGCAAACTCAGAGGAAGTGCAGTGTATAAGAACTATAACTCTATTTTGAGTATTTACTGAGTTATTGCCCTTTGTTAGTTTTCCTTGTCCGAAGCATAACTTGAAAACTACAAGTTGGAATTCAATACGTCTTAATACAATGGTCAAGCACATTGAGAGGAAGTGCAGTGTACAAGAACCATAACTCTATCTTGACAAATTACAGAGTTATTGCCAAGAACAATATCTCTTTTTAGTTTGTTTGCAAGGTATTATGTTACTACGAACTTCTTCAGTTTATAAAGCAGTCTTTTGGGGGTATTAATCACATTTAGTGATAGCTCTAGTTTACTTAAGTTTTAAGTCGGGTCCTAACTTTTATTTTCATTTTGTCAAATAAAACCAACCCTTCGTGCATACAAGAAATGATTTATTTTTACAAGGAATTATAAAACATTCCTTGTTGTTTTATTGGACCCTTATTTAATTGCTATGTGAGATAAATACCTTAAAACCAGGTCAAAAAACAGTTATAAGTCAGAACGCATATTTCACATATACAGTGTATACGGGATTATTGAGATTAAATGTGTGAAAAGATAAAAAGAAAAATTAAATGCATGATGCATTTTTAAAAATTTGATTGATCCAATTATTTATCCAATTGGCTAGAAGGAAGTAACCGAATATATAGCCTTGTTTAAATGCGTTATTATTTTGTAGCATTTGTAGCATTCGCACCCGTTCAACTGTATGTGGCGACAAAACTTTCATTATTTTTAATACAATGCATTAAGAAGGCAACTACAGCAAATTTATAGAAATTATTTAAGTTGCTTATACATTTCTTACATGTAATACGGTTTCTGAAAGCACTATGTAAATCTGTCATCGGAAAGAAAAAAAAAGTTTTGTCATTCAATTTCCCGAGTTCTCATGAAGATTAATATATATGCAACCTAGTGATGGGGAGACATATTGATTCAGTATATCCGTCAGTTTGTCTGTCTTTCACCAAGGTTTGTCCTCTTAAAAGCCTGGATGGATTTTACAATATTTCATTGCAAATCTTACACATGTTTGTCTTTAAAAATAGAAAAAAGACCAACCATGTCAATCTAAATGACTACAAAAGTATTATAAATATAATTTGTTTATCTGCATTCGTCTTTCAAACAGCGATCGTTAGGTCTTGTAAGCCTATTTCAATATAATGTAATATTTAGGGAGGGGCTAACGCTTAAGTAATAGTTGCGATCGAATTGTTATAAACATGTCTTTCTTTTTTAATGAAAGTTTTAACAAATTTCTAAAAACAAACAACGCATTAGCCAGAATTAATAAACGAATTTTGCGTAGAGCGAACACAACAAGCGAATCAAACACGATATAAATAACACAAATCACATTTTATCACAAAGACATACGTTTCAGGACAGACAGATCGAGTATACACCCCCGTAGTATCTGCTGGCCTACACATATCGCAGATAGATAGATGGACGAACGGACGGACGGACGGATGGATGGATGGATAACGCAAACATACAATCAACAGCAGAATACAAATCAAAGTTGTAAACACATATAAAACGCATATAAATGTACATTCAAATTAAGAAACACATTACAAAATCGCGTCAAAAGTTAATTAACGCAGTAACTTTTTTAAATGAATACAAATTATGCATACTACACATATATGAGGGGTGTTCAAATATGAATGCAACTCGGTCAATTTTCAGAAGTGCTTAACAAACATTCCCACAATAATTATCTGAATCCTTCAAAATACTCACCACCATGAGATATACAAAGTTTCAATATTTTAATCCAATTTTTAAAGGCGTTTTCATAATCTTACTGTTCAGACACTGGAAAATAGCCGAACCGAGATTTTTGCGCGTTTGATATTTTCTTCCAGCAATGTGTTTTTTGAGCCTCGGAAATAGGAAAAAATCACAAGGGGTAAGATCTGGCTAATAAGGAGGGTGAGGAAGCTCGACAACCTTTTCCTGTTTCAGATATTCCCGTACAATGGCCGCTTTGTGTGACGAAGCATTGTCATGCAACAACCTGACGCCACGAAAAAAAGTTGCTGGTCGACGGTTTGCGAAATATTTCTTCGATTTATGAAGATTTACCCTTTCGTACGGCAGTTTGAGTAGCAGGACCTTGATTTGTAAAGAAAATTACATACATTACCTTTTTGACGCTCATAGTGCGTTTTGCTATGCAAGGTCTTTGGGTTCCTTCGGTTGCCCATTTTTTGTTCTGTATCTTTCGCTTGGGGTCATAAAAGTGAACCCACGTCTCATCGCCAGTGATGATATTTGCAAAAGATCGATTGTTGTTTTTAGAGAAATGTTTCAACCAAGGTTTGGCGATTCTTACCCGAGCAAGTTTTTGGTCTTTTGAAAGGAGATGGGGTATCCATCTGGCACTTATCCTTCTCATTTTTAAATCACCTCTGATAATTGTATGAGCAGCTCCTACTGAAATACCAACGCAGTTAGCTATATGCCTAGTTGTAAATCTTGCATCGGTAGCAATGAAATCCTTTACTTTTTCAACTATTTTTGGCGAAGTTACAGTTTTCGAACGGCGTGCATGAGGCGCATCTTTTACTGAATCTACACCACTCTTAAATTTCTTACACCAACGTGTGACAGATGAAAAAGAAAGTTCATTGTTCATATAAACACGACATATTTCATTAAATATGTCTTTCGCCTATATACCAAGAATACAGCGGTTCTTGATATATGACCGTATTTGGTCAGTGAAAGGAGACCTTTTCCCAACCATTTTAGCTCTAGTGTTATGTTTAAACATATTTTATTGCTGAATATACATGTATATACACATGATTGTATAATTATACAATAAGGACATTTTTACTACATAAAATCAGCAAAAGGGTTGGGCCACCAGTTCTTCCAACATTAGTAAACGGCCCTTACCTTAAGGAGGTTATTTATAAGATTGTCATATAAACTCTACAACAAGTACAACAGCATATATAATATAAAAGCATCAAGATGGCATGTAACTTTTTATGTTTATATGTGTTTGAAAATTGCACTTGGTAGTGGTTTGATGAAAAAGTAAATAGGGTTTGTTTAGTGAGGATCGGTAATGAAAATGAAAACGGGAGGAGTCTACGGTTTAAACGAAACAGTTACTTAAATCGTTTAGACGTTGAAATAAATGTTTGCACAGAACGAGCTATCAAGCTGTTTGTGTCTTCTGAGTGTATATCAGATCCAAAAAGAAGTACGTTTATATTTATTGGAAGAAATGGTCTTATTTCATGGAATAAGATAATGCGCTGATTTTAAGATATTGGAAAAAATAGTGCTCGGCATTCTCGACAGGTGATCCACATTTACATTGAGAATTAGGTTTTAGGTGATTTCTAAACAAGTCATTATTTAGGTCGCTGCATTTGTTTCTTAGTTTAGCATGAATAATAGATGGTAGTCTATTTCCGATTAAATAATGTTTAGGAACAATGGATGCTTTGTATATGTTTTTTTCAGTTTAAACTTAAAAATATTTAAGGAACCGGAATTTCTAATATCAGAGTCAAGTTGATTCCATAATTGAGTAGATGACGGAATAAATGAATTGGTAAATAACTGTTTTCTTCTAGTCAGTGTTGCATAATTATCACTATTTCTAAACGGATAATTACTTGTTTCATTTACCAGTGGAGGAAATATGTCACTGAAGTATGCAGGAAGTAGATTACTTCTAGCTTTGAAAACTGTTACAGGTTTTGGAATTATTCTTCTATCTGCAAGGGAAACCCAGCCAATTTCTTTTAAGATATTTTCAATTGATACCGATCTTGTTAGACTTGTAACAACTCGTGCGGCTTCATACTGCAGTTGTTCAATTGAGCGTTTTTGTTGTATTGTGTATCCATCCCAAACAATTGACGCATATTCTAAAATAAGTCTCATGTACGAAATGTATACATTTTGTGTATTTGGTTTACAGTTGATCTCTTAAGTTTATCTTTTAAAGCTCGCATTGAATTAAGAATTTTACAAGCTGATTTTTGCATATTATTGGTATGTTCTTGCCATTTCAAATCTGATGATAATGTTAAACCTAAGTGCTTATGACTCTTAACAAAATCAAGTTGAACACCATTGAATAGTAATGTCGGCTTGTCTGTCATATTGTTAGAAAAAAACATTACTTCCGTTTTGTAAGGATTGAACTTTACTAGCCACTGTTTCGACCACTCATTAATTTTGAAAAGATCATGGTTTAGTACATGTACATTTTCAATGACATGGATATCTTGTGAAATTGCAGCTAATGAGCTATCATCCGCAAAGAGTCTAGTTGTATTTAGAAGGTTTTCAGAAATGTCATTTATGTAGGTTAAGAATAAAAGAGGCCCAAGCACCGACTTTGGGGCACACCAGAATTAAGAGAACGTATTTGAGAAGTTTCGCCTCCGATAAAGACGGACAGTTTACGATTTTTTAGATAGTTTTCTAACCAAAGAATCAATTAACCATTTATGCCCAACTGTCGTAACTCAAAAATAAGACCTTTATGCCATATACGGTCAAAAGCTTTAGATATGTCACAGAATATTATGCATGTTGATAATCTATCATCGAATGGTTCGCTAATTTGGTGATACATGTCGGCTAATTGATACACTGTTGAATGACCAGGTAGAAAACCTGATTGTAAAGAATAAATTAAATCATTTGAATTGAGATGATTATATACATGTTTAAATATTACCCTTTCCATCACTTTTCCTACACAACTTATCAAAGATATTGGTCTATAATTAGATGGATCATTTTTTATTCCCTTTTTGAAAAGAGGCGTTACTTTTGCGTATTTCTATATGTCAGGGTATAGACCTTCTTGAATAGATCTATTAAATAAAATACATAGTGGTTTAGTTATCGTAAAACGCGTTTTTTCAGCAAGCGCTGACTAATTCCATCAGGTCCTACAGCCTTATTAATTTATAGTGTTGAAATGATATCAGTAATCTCTCTGTCGGTTATAACCAGATCCGAAAAAGACGAATGTGTTTTTGAGATAAAGTTTTGTAATTGGACATTTGAGTCATCTATAGATGACACAGACACGAAGAAGTCATTTAAGCAATTTGCTTTCTCAATGTTAGTGAAGTAAAAGGTGTCTAAACCATTTCCGCCATCCACTAGTGTAGGAATACCATTATCAGATGACATGCTGTTTTCTTTTACTAGCATTTTTACAGTTTTCCAATAAGATTTTTTATTAGACATTTTTGCTTCTTCAAGGTTAGTTTTTAAAGAATTGAAAAAAGTCTCTTTAGCATGCTTTTTAAGATTATTGACCTTGTTTCTGCTACGTTTGTAACTGCTCCAATAGGCATTTGATTTGGTTATAATGGCTTTGCTTTTTTAGTCTGTCACGATGTCTTGATGTGCGTTGGATTTCTTAGTCGTACCATGGTCTATCATGAGGTCGAACTGTTACAATAGATGTCGGAATACACTGTTTTGCTAAAGAAATAAAGCTTTTGGTAAACAAATTACAAGCTTCGTTTACAGAACTTTGATTAAAACATGAGCAGTCAAAATTCCGTATCAACCCATTAAGTGTAACAAAATCACCTCGTCTATAATTCCAAACCAGACAATTGTATGTTTTAGATGTTTGAAAATGATATTTTATATATACATAGGTTCCATAGTGATGGCTTATTATTCTAGGCGTGTGGTAGACACCTGAATTATAAATATCAATATTATTCGAAATTGCTATGGGATCAGTTAGAGTTGAAGAAGTGTTAATGACACGAGTTGGTTCATGGATAACCTTTTTTAGATTATTTAATACCAGAATATTACGGAATCTGTGATTATTGAGATTCAGGTGATCTTCATTTACATCACCTAATAACACGATTTTATCGCTAAGGTCTAACGCCTTTTCTAAAGAATTATCTAATTTGTTCCAGAATTCGACACGTCCGTTTGGTTGTCTGTATAAACTGCAGATAATAAAATTAGATTGTTTGAGTTTTAATTCTATCCAAAGAGATTCTGGCAGAATAACTTCTAATTCATATTTGCGTTTTGAGATAAGATCATCTGATACGTAAACCAGAAGTCCCCCAGAATGTGAAGTTACATTTTTCGATACATGGTTGAAAACGTTTCAAGTTTATGTGATTCATCAGATATATTACCATCAAGATGAGTCTCAGAGAAGCATAGAATATTAAAGTCTAACCAATTATATTTTATGTAGCTAACTTTGTTCCTAATACTTCGTATATTTTGACTTAATATAGATAAACAATTTATCTCAATTCCAGTTGTGCCTGGATTTGTTTCTACGTTGCCACTCAGTATAATAAGTAACACCAGTATTGTTAGAATAACGTACCTCAGAAAAGCTGCAATTGAGCGATTATGTCCTAGATTAATGTGACTACAATATGCGTCTGCATAAGATGTTATAAATAAAATCAAGACAACACGAAGTTTTCAGTTTACATGTTTCGACTTTATGTCTTCGTCAGAAAATATACAACATACAGTATACAAAACAAAAAGACGTCACGTCCGTTAAAAGGGACGCGAACGTCCGCGTGATGAAAAACAACGTAAGGTTTATAATATAGATATGGATCAGACTGATGCGGCGGGTTTTATTAAAATAAAATGTATTTATTCAATACACGATAAATAAACATAAAACCCAACATGTCTATATGAAAAACCATTACTAATGAATATAAGATATGTTAAGTTCACACATCAAATAATACGCTACTGTTACCACTGGGCCAAGTTGTATTTAAAGTATGGATCCAGTAAGTCTCGCGCATCAGTCTGTCCAAATCGTTCTTAACAACATAAATTGGTAAGAAGCTAAAATCATCCATATTATGATCAAAGCTATTAAAATGTGTAGCAACATTACTAGCAAATTCCGGATCGCTGAAATTATTTATGTCAAATTTATGACTATTCATCCGTCTCGAAACTTGTTGTCGTGTTTGGCCCACATATTGTATTTTACATTTTTTGCATGTTATGAGATAAATTACATTTGTAGATGTACAATCTGTATTTACTCTAAGTTTAAACTTAGACATATTGCATGAACTGATAAATTCATCAGTTTGAATAATTCTAGTGCAGTGTGTACACCTGGGCCTATTGCATCGACTTGAACGGGCGTTGACGGGGGTAAGGGGTGTGGCAGATGTATATTTTGAACTAACTAAATAAAATTTGAGATTTTTACCTCGTTTATAGTCCAGGACTGGTTTATAAGAGTTAATTGTTGGACCGAGGGATTTGGTGGTAGCTTGAACAAATCCCAGTATTTATGTAAAATACGGCCAATATTTGGTAGGGAATTGTTATATTCTACAACAAACGGCACAATGTTAGTATGTGTATGGTTATTATTATAAACCAGTGCTTGATCCTGTGTAAAAGTACGCGCCCTATTGAACGCCTTGTCAATAGTATCATCAGGGTAATTTCTAATCTTGAAAAATTCACGTAACTTATCCAAGGATTCGGCAAATTGGTGATCATCAGATATAATTCGACGATACCTTTTAGCTTGACTGTAGGGTATTCCATCCTTACAAGTTTTAGGATGGGAGGAAGAATATTCAAGATACTGATGAATGTTAGTATTTTTAACATGAACCATTGTGGATATGTTATTTCCGGAATCCTTATATATATCTACATCAAGGAAAGACACGTGGTCTTTCGAAATATCGTAAGTAAATTGATTGTATCATGAAAAATTATTTAAAACCTTGATAAAATTGTTTAATTCATCAAGGGAATGATCCCAGACCATGAACACATCATCCAAGAAACGTAGCCATAAAGTAGGTTTAAACTGACAGGTTTCTAAAAAATCTTGTTCTAGCTTACCCATGAACAATGACGCATATGCCGGAGCCATGGCCGCACCCATAGCCGTCCCCATAATCTGAAGGTAGTTGTCATCATTAAATTGAAAGTGGTTATTCTTAAGTGTGAGTTCGATAAGTGCACATACATTATCGATAGATAATTTACTATTATACAGACTTTTATCTTTACTTAAGAAAAACTTACAGGCGTCAATGCCATCAGTATGAGGTATATTGGTATACAATGAACTAACGTCTAACTTAACCAGATAGCTACTGGGAGACAACTTACAGTTCTTGATTTTCGTAAGGAAATCCGTCGTATCTTTAACGTAAGAGGGAAGGGATTGCATGTAGGGCTTTAAGACATAATCCAAATATTTGGAAATGTTATCAGTAGGGGAATTACATGCCGATACAATGGGCCTACCTGGATAGCCAATAGGTAAAGTATGATCACGATGCTTATGTATTTTTGGTAAAATATAAAAGTGTGGGGTTCGTATTTCATCTGGGAAAGTGTCAAATTCTTCCTCTATAAGTCCTCACATTTTGATAAATTGCCAATGCAGCCGTAGATATTTTGTTTCACTGTTTCTGCAATATTATGAGTAAGTTTAGTATAATACTTATCATTGTTTAGCTGTCTTACCACCTCATTTTGATAATCACTACGGTTCATTATCACTACATTTGCCGATCTATCTGCCTTTTTGATGATAATGTCATTGTCCTTTGCCAAAGTTTGCAGACTTAAATATTCTTCTTTTGTAATATTGCTATACCTAGACTGTTTTAACAACTGTAGTATTTCTTGGTGAATTGCTTCGATATAGAAGTCAAGATAATCATCACGCCCTTGTTTTGGGATAAATGTTGATTGCTTTTTATTAAAAAAATGTTTACCTTCATACTGGTTGTCGTCATTTTCTCCATCAACATAAACATACTCTTTAAGTCTCAAACGTTGTGAAAATCTGAATATTTCTTCTGCTAAATTCACTTTATCGTGACTTTTTAGCTTAGGGACAAAAGAAAGTCCTTTTTCTAGCAGAATATAATCGACATCAGATAACTTTTTTTTTTGTTCGATAGGTTGATTACTGTCGCCTTGCCGCTCTGAATGGCTTGTTTCTTCTTTTTGATTTTCCTCCATGCGTTTTTGTTTTTGGCTCGGACGAATCGCCTGTTTGTCTTTCGACAAAGATTTTTAGCATTTTCGTTAGTTCTTGTAACGTTTGGGCTATTTTCATCTGTGTTACTGGTGCCCCGTTTCAGGTGGCCTCCGCATACGTTGCTTTGGTGCCCGGGGCTGTCATGTTTTTTTTTATTTTTCAGCGGTGTTACTTTCCTTAGCTTGTAAATTCGCGTCATTTTGAGTAGATTTATCCGTATCACTTACTTGTGATTTCTTTGAGTCATCCTTCAAAACCTTCTCTGGCTTATGTGATGTTCTTTTTAGCTTTGATTTCTTGGACGTTTTACGATGCTTCTGCCCAACATTGTTGGATACACATTTTGTAGATTCACTGTCGTCCTTTGGTTGTGATATTCGATTTCTGTCATGCAAAAGCGTGGTTAACTTTTTCTCATGTCGCTGTATCACAGTTTCCTTTGCTTTTTCTGTTTTGTTAAAAATCTCCGTTTCAATGTCGAACAGCTTGTCTTCTAGAACTTTTTCCGATGCAGTTTTTCGAGCTTCTTCGATATTTTTGGACAGTTCAATGCTATAGCGCTGTTGATCCTCCATAATTCTCGCCATAATATCAAGCGAGACTTTCTTCAGAAGATTGTCTACGGAAGATTGCAGATCTTTTGATGCTGAACTTGTGTTCACCTTTAGTTTCAAACGAAGTCCCTTTGGGACGAGATCATTGTTAATGCCATTCTGAAGAAATTGAGAGTGTAATTTGCTTTTCATCTGATTGAATGCAAGTTTCTGTAGGTTGTTAAGTGGATCCGTCATATTGAATACAAAGTCTTGATTATTCGATATATAATATAAATAAAATCAAGACAACACGAAGTTTTCAATTTACATGTTTCGACTTTATGTCTTCGTCAGAAAATATATAACATACAGTATACAAAACAAAAAGACGTCACGTCCGTTAAAAAGGACGCGAACGTCCGCGTGATGAAAAACAACGTAAGGTTTATAATATAGATATGGATGACTGATGCGGCGGGTGTTATTAAAATAAAATGCATTTATTCAATACAATAAGATACTAATATACTCTTATATATATATACTCTTTATTTCCTGAAAGTTATTTCAGATTACAATATATAGAAACATTCATGATACATATGAAAAGGAAAGGTTGCAAATTATGTATGAATAGAAAATGTCACAATAATTTTATAGTAATAGAATTAAACGAATTATACACAAATGTATACATATATATGTGCGCTTCAGAGCACGGGTAACGTTTTCCGATACGGTGTATATATAGTCGAATACATATGAGTGACGCGTGTAATGATACATTTTATGACCTCATCTTGAACGAAACGAAACATCAAGAAAGGGTGCAATGTATTCCTTTTGCATCTAAAGTGATTACAGTAAAAAACTTCTTCTATAAAAAGCTATACTGATCAGATCATAAATGCTTTTCATCTAGATATGCACATTCCGATACAAAGGCAATGGCAATACGTAGAAAGTGTTTGTGTATTTTTTTGTCATTAATTGAGAACAATCCCTACCAATTAATAACTGCAAACATTCTTCTGCGGTATAATATATTAATTCATTAAACACATCAATGCCAAAATGGCTCTCTATTTTGAAGAAAAACTTAGTCGAATATTTTCTGTGATTGTACATTCAAATATCACATGAATGTAAGAATCGCTATACAAAAGTCTACATGTATGGCACAAGTATTGAGTTCTTGAAAGATAAGATAACAAGTTTGGAAATAAAATCTAAATAATTGTCTAACTCCCTGTGAACTGTTATAAAAGTTTTCAATTGCTGCCCTATAATTTTCTAGACCATTACCCATTATCAAATTCAAACAATTGATGTGTCTTTTCGTAAAGGGCTAGCAATTGATTCATGCAAGAAAAGATCCTGCATGGAAACCCTGAGCATCAACCGAAAGTGTAGAATAGAAAAATGAAAAAACAATATAATAAGAAAATAATACATAATCGTTAAGAAATTGAGTGGGAAATGAATTATCGTGGTCATTATAGAAAGAGATATAACGAATATTACTTTATCAAATGTGAAACATTGGTAGGACCTATCTATCTGTAATGATAAAAACAACTTTTAATTTAAGAAGGAATATATTACATCAATTAATATGTGTTCTTATATCTTTAGTTAATATATTACAGATAAATACAACGAGCAAATATTGAGTTTTTCCCCGGACAAAAAAGGTAACGAGCAACAAATTATGGAATTCCAAGCACGCTTTTTTGCTAGTTTCAATATACACAAGTGGTCAATAAAGCGTTACGTTTAACCTTGACTAAAGGTATAGACTACTGAATTGTATATTAGGTACATTGTAGTCGTGACATTTTATATTTACACGTGCATGTACGGAAAAGCGATAATAGCTTTTTATCATGCTATCCAACAAATGTTAACTTAAAACGCATCGGTGATACATATATTAATTCGCAGATAAAATATTATTATAATTGTACTGTCAAGATATAAGACACATTTTAACTGACATTTATTTGCTATTTAGACGTAAAGTGTTTCTTGTTTTTAACGCAAGTAAATAAATGCAAATATATATTTATATATATATTATAAAAAAACAAGACAAAAACATGTACAAGCACAAACTACAATACCACCAGCATAGGCTTATTAACTGTACAACAAATAGAACACGCATATGTATACATTGCATATACTAAAGACAATCGCATAAGCTTTGGTTACCAGTACTTCGGATAGTTGACAGTGTGAACGCATAACTTAATGGCATTATATAGTATTTTGTATATAACAACGGAACAGGTACATATTTTACCGCACCATTAAAAATAAGGTGCTTGCACAAAACCTAATAGTATACAAACATCTGAAATAGAGTTCTATCATTAAAAAGTAACATTCAATTTTGCAAAATGAAGTTAAATTAAAACAATTCATCTTCTAAATCAAAAACAAAATATGCATATCGTTCGTGTGTATACTGCATTATACTTTACAAATATCACTAAGATAGTTCCCCGAATTTTGTAGATGTTTACAGTAATAACATTAATGGTGTATTTAGAATAACTGTTATAAGCTTTGGTATCAAGAAATACCTATAAATATGGGTGACTACCTTCAAACTGACCACGCAATGCGGACAGGGTTAAACAAACATTATTTATTTATTTTGTTGGATGATATCCTAGAAAAGGTGTGTATGAAATGGATTATTACCAAAAACTGTTACTTATAATAAACTGACGGCTTTTTTAATATTTGTAGAGAGGGGTTTTATGAAATGAACAGATGAAGTGACTTTATACATGTATATTGTATAACTTATAATAGAACAACATTTGTGTGTTGTCACAGGTAAGAGATTATTCACTTATGCATACCCCACCCACTTCTCCGATACAAGAATATTTTTTGTAACAAACTGACAACTGGGTTTTCTGGTCTAGACAATTTAAGGGTTTGAAATTATCACAGAATATGTCCTTACCTTTAATTTATCGTTGTTTTAACTATTGAAAAAGCATCTCTTTCGCGAAATTTTCTAACACGTCGACTCCATGTGCTGACGTCAGAGCTTTTCTCCTCTCATCATATTCTGTGATAATTTTAAACACTTCAATTGTCTGGACCAGAAAACCCAGTTGTCAGTTTGTTACAAAAATATTCTTGTATCGGAGAAGTGGGTGGGGTACGGAAGGCATTGCATTCCTGGTGTTTATATATATAGAGGGGTGATTTTTTTCGCAAGATACATTGATCATTTTTATTTTTTTGACAAAATATCAACTTCCTGTGGTATAACATCAATACAATTAGATCTGTCAATTACATATATTCTGATTTAGTCAACTTTTGCAGTTCTCCAATAAGTGCCGGATTGCTCCCAAGAGTCGGAGTAGTGCACGTTTCCATCCCACGGCTGGGTATGAGATAATCTTCATTTTAGTCGGGAATTTATTCTTGCAGATTGTTCATGTTTCTAACCTGTGTCACTTTGTTGTTTTCTTTGTAAAATATGTGACCGTCACTGGTCCAGTGGCATTGGAATTTACTGCTTTTTCTTGATTCTTCTAATTGCTTGACAACCGTTTGTCGTTTCTTGGTAAGATCCTCTGTTACAAACACTTTGAATAATTCTGATTTATGTTGTTTTATGTTTGTTCTATGGCTAAATACTCTGTATTTGAGCTTCCACTCCTTGAACTTACAAAGAAGCTGTAGCTGGCTTGATCGTTGTAACCCCGCGGGATGAACACGTTCGATATTTGTGAATTTGATTGGAGGATCCACCATCATTTTGTTGTTACATATATCAATAATAATATTCTCGTAGCTTGGTGGGTTATCCTCTTTATCAACAGTATGAGTGTTGGGCATATTTTCCTTTTGGTCACTGGAATCTGTCTCACATGTTTTGGTTATAACACATGCTTTGTTTACATTGTGAAAGCGTAGAGATGTCCTCCGACTATACTGTTCGAGATCGTCAATTCCGGATTCCAAATATTCATTCTGACCCTCAGTCTCCTCGATACACATTAAGTTTACTGTTTTCGGTTTTCAACTTTTTAATTTCATTGTTTTGTGAGGCTACTTTGGAATTCAAATCTGAGAGGACTTCGTTTGCTGGTCCATTTCATCGTTCATTGGTTTTATCATGTTTTGAAAAACAACACTAAGATTGCTACACAGGGCTTGCATTACCTCTTGGCTACAAATTGCTATTTTTACTAAGTCGGCAAAATCATGGGTTGTTTCAGGCATCTCAAAATTTGGATCTGTGTTTAATACCTCGGTCTGAGCTTGAGGTCCTGGTGAAGTTGATTATTTCCACCTTGATGCCGGTGGAGCCCCTGCATGATCCTGTTCGTGGACTTCAGATGGACTCAAGGTCTGGCTAATTCCTCTTTTAACACCAGTAACCAGTCGAAACACTCATATTTTCAGCCATAGTGTACTTGGTTTATCTCTGACAACCACTGAGTGTCATAAAATATCACTTAGAACTATCAATCGATTATTTAGAATAATAATGTTCGCCTTTGTTACGGTAAAGAAAATGGCGCGATCTCTTTGTTCGATGTTCAAAACAGACAAATTTTCCGATCTGAGGTAATTAAAAAGTTTTTGTAGATAATACAGTATCACGTTTATTCCTTGAACACTTTTTGTCTATTTTAGTCTCAAAATATCCTTGTTTATGAATAGATTTGACTGTGAAAAAATCAAAATCTCCACAACTTAGAACTGGTCAATCTACCATGGTCGCCATCTTGAAACCAATTCAGCTTTAGTGTACGCGAGTAGACAGTGTTAATCGAGCTATTGTCAAAGCTAGACTGGACGGATTTAAACATGTATTGTATCAATAGAAGGCTTATACAACCCTCTATGCGAAACAATGGGTAAAGGCGAGATATTGGCCTAGTTGCATTCATATTTGAACACCCCTCGTATACCAATTCAAGTCAAACAAAGTTAAATGCCATACAATAACTACATATTCAATCCTCAACCATATAGTTACATAGCTTGCATTCCTCAACACGTTTAGATAAAAATCATTTTGTTAGAATATTTACTATAGTAAAGCAGTATGTTTTGATTGAGGAATTTTCCTTACATTCTTACTGCACATTCTGTCTGTCACAGATTGCATATGTAAAGGTGGTTCCTGTATTGGCCTGATGGTCGGTTAATTGCCATTGTTCTATTTATCAACTGCGCAGACCTTTTTGTTACACTATTTGCACAGAAAGTAAACTATCAATTGCGCGCGGTGATTTCTTGTTACCGAACGCTCAAACCAATACCGTACTGTTGCCATTTGTTTTGACCACGTTAAAAGCTTCTTTTTGGAAACTGATCAGTTTTTAATGAGACACTCCTTACCTGTTCTGCATAGACGTGTACATTTTGCATAATGATTTATGTTTATTTTTCAGACGCACATCTTACAATATTGTTTTGATGTTATGAAAGCCTCGGATTGTGCCTAACTATTTTTTGTGAATCAACAACAAAATCTGAATCACAAAACGATGGAGGAAGTATGTACATTTTACCTTAATTGCAGATGTGTGAGATTGATAAACTGAGAAAAAATACCAAATGTCAAATTTTATCAATTTATTTTTTCTATGAATGTGAGGTTAACTAGATTTATACAATCAAGAACAATAGCAAAATGCACTTTCTACAGTTATAACAAAAAACAACTTACAACACGGTTTCCTTCGTTAAGGAACTCATGCAATAAGTAACCTGACGCATAGAATAAGTAGTTAGACTTTTTTTAATCTGAGCTTTTCTTAAGCAAGATTATACTTTGATTGATGTCAAATGTAATCATACAATAAGAGGTCCATGGTGGTGGCCCTATATAGCTCACGTGAGTATCATTGCACTTCATAATCAAAGTAGGTCATAGGAATTTTGGAAACTAGTTTGCAAAACTGCACAAATAGTCCAAATTTCATCTATTTAGCTTGAAAAACAAAACGCTAGATCAAAGGCAAAGTCGGCCAATGTAAATGAAAACATATGCATTTAAAACTGTATATATGTAGGATGAAAAGAAAACAGAAAAGTTGGTCAGCGTGACAGGGTCAATGTCAGCCAATGCAAAAATATACATGCAAAACTATAGATGACAGGAAGACAGTCGACAGGCGACGGACTTCAATCGATCACAATAACTCACATCTGAGCACTTCCTTCGTGCTCAGGTGAGCTAAAACAAAGTAACTGGCTTTAAGATAGTTACAGTAAAATATAAGATCTACTACATTTTGATTTAATAATTTGCAAAGTTTCAAATATTTGTAGTATATACAACATTCTCCAGTAAGAAAGAATTTGATTTACGGCAACACGCTTCACAGTTAATGCAAATTAAATTTCAGGATATAAATAAGGGACATGAACACTACTTACGACACATTTTATTGCTTGGCCAGGCAGCTCCTCTTCCTTTACGAGCATTAGTGAGAAGAGCATTATCCAATTCTGGTAACAGTCTAGAAGATACTCTTTCAAAGGCAAAATATACCTTCAAACTGCTGTTCCCTTCAGAGTTTCGCAAATTATTTGCAGATGATGAGATCAACACAGACCTAGATTTATGGGACACACGTTTACTTTGTGTTGTTCTTTGTGACTTATTTATATCTGAGTTATCACCAGTTGAACGCAACAATATAAAAATTATCTTCGATCAGAGAAATGACTTGGATAGTTATACTACAGTTGCATCCCTTGACCATTTTACATTCAAATCAAAATGGAAAGAATTACGCGAAGCATTGCTTGAAATACTGAAGACTGCAGATACAAAAACTAAGTTTGCATGTTTACGTTTAATAAACTCTTTTACATTGGAGCCCCTCAAAGTTAATGAGGCATTGGTCGAAAGAATGGAAGAATATTCTGCTGTAAACAAACACATGATGATGGTTATCCAAGATAAAGTAATAACAAAGATGCATGGTAAACGCAAAGAAAACGAATTCACTGATGGTGGCAAACGGTTCGATTTGAAAGACGACACGGGATCTGTTGATTATAAAAATAAGGCTGAAAACCATGGTAATTAATTTTCAAATACTTCAACTAGAAATATTTTAAACGGATAAAACATCTGCAAGCGAACTTATTAACTTTGCTATGCCTGAGACGTGATTTCTGATTGAAACTTACTCTGATGCAACAGACTATGACCAAACATGTGATATTGCCGTGTTTAAAGGTCCACTACTAAGCGAATATTAAGTGACAGTTATTTCAATGGCAAGTACATAAGCTTATGCAAGACACTAAATAATGAAGATTGGCAGGTTAAGATTTACAGAAAAGATTTGGAACACGAACAAAAGTATGTGTATTATGTTGAAATCGACAAAATGACCACCCAGGTCTTTTTAACTTTCTTCAAAATGCATAGAAAAATAATTGTACATGTACTGTGATTTATGTAGAATTTCTACAGACCAACTTTCATTTTTTATTAAAAATAACTTATTTCTGTGCTTTTTAAAGTATATTTGAATTTTCGCTTTCCTTAGTATTGGGCCTTTAAAATCAATTTAAACAGTTATTCAAAATTACTCCGGTAGCAGATTTTCTTTACCTTGTCACAGAATAACTTTAGCTTTTCTGTCATAATTTTCTATCTCTTTTTTGCAATTTAGAATTAGTTTTTGTCAAAGCATTAGTGATGTGAATGCACTTTCACGAAATCGATTTTAATAACTTGGTCGGCATTCTTCTTAAATATAGCTGTGGGGTTTGCAAAAAGTATGAGAGATTTTAGTATGAAAGAGTCCGAAACAATCACTTCGGAATGTGAACTTATGCAAAAGGATGTTCCAGTAAAATGGGTCAAGAATGGTGTGTAGATATTGCAATTTAGTATGCATGTAAACTGTGACTTATAGACCCATTAGGCCAGGTGCTAGTTTGTTTACTAGTATATCGTTCTAATGTAAATTGCACTTGATACACATGTCACGTAATCATACATTATCTAATCTTATCCTATCATAACTCATCTGGTCTTCTCTTATCTCATTCTTAACGGTATTATTTTACAAATATTGACTAATGATGAAGTCAATATTACGTTTTTCGCCCTGTGAGAAAGTGCTTTTGAACGAAATTGAGACCGTTGTGATTATAACCTTTTCACAGTCCTAAAAACTACATATTTACCTCCACATTGGTTAAATTATATACGAAATATATTTATATCATGTAAATTCTCCTTGGATTCTTCTTGGATTAATAACTTTCTATTTATTTGTTCACTGACGCAAATAGATTCTGAAGCCCAACTGCTTTCAAAATTTAGCTATAGCTTCCTGCCCTGACCTGTGTATAGTATGCATGTCTTCTAGGTTGCGGATAGGCATGCTGCATGTAAAACATAAAAACGAGAACGCACATTAAAATTATACCATACAATTAAAACGTGTTTTATAACATTGACAGTCCGATGAAATCTGAATTTAGCCGTTGTCCTATTTGGTCATGTGTCTGTGTAAATATATTAATGTTTACGTCCATGTTTATGTTAATTGCATAATGAGAGATTGTAAATAGCTATCGAGTCTTTGTACTAGTAATTGTCTGCTGTCAGTAACGTAATCAAACGTTACTTTTAGCAGGTGTTCATTAAAACGCTAACTGTTGCATTCAACATTACCAATGTTTTGTTTTGCTTTGAAGGGATGGGGTTGGTACCTATAGGAGAAATATACGCACGTAGATAGTTGAAATAATAAAAAACAACAATCAATAGAAACACTCATTTAAATAATAAAATCAAAATGAAATGATTATAGTGCTTGAATGTTAAGCATATCAACGATTCCTAAATGATTAGCTTTTTCAAAAACACACTCTTGTTTAAAGAGGGTGATGATGCCGAATAACGTCGAATATTTCAGTAAAAGACGGTCAAGTTTTCGAAAATATTAAAAGTTACAGTTAATAATAATAATAATAATAATAATAATAATAATAATAAAATCTTTATTTCATGAAGGTTACATATCAGACATACAAGGATTTACATGTAAATCAAAATACATCTTATTTTCATATGGCCTTCAACAATGTAAAAGAAGAATTAAAATGCAACAACAATAACATACCGTTGATAGAGAAATATGAAACAAAATATGATTTACTAGTTATACATTTTTACAATTTAACAATCATATTTTTCAAAAGTCTATTTTTTAGCAAAGTTAGATATGACAAAAGTAAGACAAAAATTGTTAAAATTGTTGAAACTTTCTTTTGATATGACAGACACTCAAAAATTATGTCATGTAGAACATTATACCTGATAATGCGCCAACATGATTATGTAAGAAACAAGCTATCAAAAATATCAATTATTGAATTTTCCATTTATTTCTCCAATGCTCGTTGTTGTATTATGTAAAATTTTGCCACCATGGGCTTAATTACTACTAGCATATAGAAAATTTATGATGGAACGCACGTAGCGTGCATTCAAGGCGCATGTATGTGCATAATTCATCATAAATTTTCTTAATGTATACTTTCAAAGATGAAAACTAACATGTTTCTCTGTTGCTTTGACAATCACAGCTCACCTAATTACCACCGCTTTCCGATGCAACGGCCATATATATTACTCTGAAGCTTCACTATGATTATGTGCATTATGGGTCTCACTTGTTCAATAATGATTATTCTGCATTTGCGTGTCAAAGGATCGATGTTTCAATGTACATCGCCAATTGGCGGCAGGCGACGTTAACATTATCATTGATGTCTGAACTTTATAACTTTTACTTTTTAATAAATAATTCGCGAAGACCATATTTTTTAAATTGTTTATGTAATTTGTTAGGATCTACGCTTAATCCCAATGTGAGTAAATGACAGTAATATTATCTAAATGTATGTGTGCGTATTCCGCAGACAGAGAGCTAGCATATGTTATTTTTGAAATTGCAATAGGGGCATATTTGTACCAATTACACATGTAAAACGTCGATTCTACACCATTTTCATTCGACTACGCGTTACTAGGAAACGTGGTGAAACACAAAAAAATGTGATACAGACAACATGTTGGAGTACCATAGTAAAATGTTATAACAATCGAAAAAAATACTCGTTTATTGACGTGTGGCGTCAGAGAAAGGTCTCATACTACCTTAATTGTGAAGGCATAACGTTAATTGCTTAATTTTAGCATAACACGATCTTACTTGTGAAATTTTGGTGTATGTATGGATTTAATGATACAATATAAATAAAATCGATGCAAAAAGCAAATCATCCCTTGGGTTATTTAAATCACTACCTTAATTTTTTTGTCGAAAATTACTTTAGACACATTGTAGATGTCAACAAGTAAACCTTTTTATTGAAAGAATTCGGATTTTTTTTTCAAAATATTTTTAAAGAATATTATAACAATTAGGCATTTGTGTATAAGATGGAAGGGAGAGGATTTGATTTTCTAAAGAAATACATAAGGAATTCAAAATAATCAATTATAAGTTTATTTGATAAAAGTTTATACGGTAGCTGAAGTCGTTCTACAATACACAATATCGTATACTTGTCATAGATACTTAATCCTGATTGGCCGATAGCGCTCACGTTCCGGGTCTGCAAAAGTGTGTGTAGAATTTGAAACGATGTGTAGACCTGCACTAATTTTAAGACGTCATTTCTGTTACATTTTCGTATGATTTTCACTACTCTTTATGAGGTATACGATATAATGATTATAGACTATTCGTCCGAGGTCAATGCTGTATAAGTGGTTAAGTTGGCGACGTGGAAATGTTTGCGAATTTCGCGAATTGGCAAACTTCGCGAATATATCTACCAGCTTAAATATCCAACCTATCAGATGTATTTTTTCACCTCATAACCGTATAGCACCGCGTAGGTACATGCCTGTTTAAAAACTTTAAGAAACAAGTAAATTCAATGAACCCATTTTGATGCAACTTACATTATGTAAACACATCTGTATAATTGTTTTGAATAAATGCAGAATATGTATGCAAAATATTGATCAGAACATGCATAGAGAGCCTCGTGTGCTTTCATGAGCCACTTTGCGTGTACAGATAAACAAAAGTTACAGATTAGTTTACACCTCTATTGTGATAAAGCATGGCACATAGCTTCTGTTTCTTTGTTACCTCATACCGGCTATAAATGAAAGTTGTATTGTTTTGCACAGAAACAAAGTCTTTTATTGTTTCGAACTGCACAAAAATAACTAACTGTTACTTACCTGCCCAATTAAAGCTTGCTTGTTCAAGGTGTTCAGCATACAATAAAATAATCATAGCATAATATTTAATTACTGCATGATTACAATATACATTATTTGACCAAAGCTTTGTACTGTTAAAACCCATTGGCCCCGTTAACGATCATCTCCATTACCACGCAAATGCGATTTTCACAAAGTGTAAATACTACGCACATTCATATTTTGGGATTCGCGAACATTTCTGCCAGCGAAACGTCGGAAATTTACAATTGTCAAAATTTGCGTATATCGTGCGTGTAACGTGCGTATAACGTGCGTGCGATCATCGTGTATTTTGTCAATCGTATATCGTGTATCATATCGTATCATTCTTCGTGCAACGTGCACCATATACTTATACTATACTATACACGATATACGATTCCCGGTGCACGATAGGCCTATACGGTATACGATTCGATGTTTTATTCATTCGTGAATCGTTTTACTAAGCGTGTACATCTCCACAAAAAGAAATTAAGTGCTGACTGCATATTTTATCATTTTTCATTCGTCAGTGCAATACGGACAATAATGACTTCCGGGACAGGCGGAAGACATTTCTGAAATCCGACATTTAATCATATGTAATCGACGGAAAGGACATAATTTTAATCTAAACTGTTGTTATCACGGCATTATCTTAAGTGCAGTAGACAAGGTATAAGGAAATTAATTGGAAATTATAACAGGACAGGGAACATCAACTACTTTAGAAGGTAAACTATTGAATATTTATTAGGTAGATAAAAATAATATGACCAATCATCGGTTGTTTTACAAAATCAGTTAAAGTTCGTGCAAAAATAATAAAATAATTGTACAGTACCTTATTAAAATTACATCTTGTTTATGGTAATTCTCGTAATAGTTATAAAAAATAATCGCCACACGAATTTACTTAAAAACTATGAATGATTTATTGAAAGGATAATTATGTTGACTGTCGAAAAGACAAATGGACAGTGTCTTTCGTGTAGTGGCGCTTTAAAGAAACGTGTTGACAGCAGTTAACTTCCGCCCACTTTCTCGCACCTCAGGATCAATATTCAAATTCCAATTTGACACTTACTGTAAATTATTTCGTACATAGCTAAACTGTGGACATTTGAAACTTACCGAAGTCTTTTTTTCTATTGTGTAGGTGTGAAACCTGTAAATAATTGGTTTTATTCTTTTGGTCCCATTAACGATATAAGGACAACACATTAATAAAAAGAAACAAAACAAACAGATTTGGTGAAAAAAATAACAATCAAAATTTAAGTAAAATGTAAAAAGGCCAAAGTAATCGTATAACGTGTACTCCGTCTATCGTGTAGAGTGTAGCGTTCGCTTCGTATATCGTTCATATCGTGTATCGTTCTGAATCGTGTACCGTGTATTTACCGTACGTGTAACGTGCGTGTATAGTGCGTACATCGTGCGTGTATTGCGCGCTCCGTGTGACAACTGTTACGTTCCGACTACTGTATGAAATGTCTGGGTATTCTAAATCATACAAAACACTGCTGTTGTGCAAATGTTCGGTATTGTGCGACATTATTCACCTATGAATACAACCGTAAAATTAATTATCGTTTTCCGAACATTACGAATAAAAACCATGATGCTGGTATTGATAACAAAAACATTAACAAAATTGCTAACATTTGTAGCTAGAAACGTATCTGTAAATCTGTGGGTTCCCGGGTCGAATCTTTTTATCAGGCCGGGTGTTTTGTTATTGATTTATTAAGTGATACTTTTCATGAATAAGCTTGTGGGGTATTATGACCATCCGCAATGTTCGCACGTTCAAGAAAATGTTATATTATTCTTTTTATTATATATATATATTATTTTTTTCTGCGGGTATATAGGGGAAAACAGGAAATCAAAGAATATGAAAAAAGCAAAAACAGTGCATAAAATAGCGTCACAAATGTAGCAAAAATATCATTTTATAACAATCCCCTTTAAATTAATGTTATCTAGTCAGGAATCGAACCCACGGAACATTACATGCACGTTATACATATAACAATGTATCACTTCGCCACTTTCTATACGGTGTGAACACCAATTGGTGAAAATTGTTTGTTCAAAACAATAACTAAAATACACCCGTACGTAACCGAAAGCACATGACTGTACACAAGTTTGTCAGGTAAATAATGCCACACATTATCGTTTTTTGGTGAGTTTTTTTGTCAACACTACTTCAATATTAGGCGATACTATTTTTCAAAAAAGGGATAAGGAGTTTGTCAACTTCCATGGACTTATAGTGATTGTTTTCAAGTCATTTCCGTAGAAGATACTACGGAAGCCCAATAGTACGGAAGCGTATGATGGTCGATAGTTACTGTTTATATCAACTAGACATGTGTGTGGCAATATGTTGACTTTGCTTGATAATATTTTGCAATTGTGCGTTATGCCATGGAAAAATAAGATAACTGTTTAAATACAGAGCGGTTTGTTCTCGTAACACGTTAGACGTCAAAAAGCAATAACAATATCATATCTGGGTAAAACTTTTACTACAGAAACTTTTTCCCGAAGCCGACACATATTGTTTGGCAAATAAAGTTCTTATCTGGCGTATATTTCTCGCGCAAAGCTGAAACCGAACACCATCATTTCCTATGCAGCCATCGGCTATAATGAATTACAAGAGGGGGCCAAGATGGTCATATATCGCTATCCTGTCCCAAAGACAAAAAGTAGGTCTAAAGTCATGATCAAAGCAACCCGCTGACAAACCTAACTTTTGACCAATATGTTACGCAGTTTCGGTATTGACTAAATTTCATAAAGACAAACTTTCTTTCAAAATGACTGATTCCGGTATGCCAAATGTGGCTTCTAGAGTTCGTAGGTTTTTCAATGATTTGAGCCTAAGTCCTACTTTTTTTCCCACGAAACCCAGTTTCAAACTAAACCTAAAGTTCATCAAAACAAACTTGTTAGTTTTCAAGATGATTTGGTTCAAAATGTGAATTCTAGAATGTTGATGTTCTATGAGTTCACCTTGTGATTTTATGATGTGACCATATTTCAAACTTGACCTAGCATTTATCAAGACATTTCCAGGATGATTGGGTGCAAATTTTGCTTCTGGAGTGATCACAGGGTTTTTCTATTATTTGACCTGGTGCCCTTGGTTTTGATCACACGTAATACAGTATCTATCTTGTCATATATTTCATCAAGACAAACATTCTAACCAATTTTACGGATGATTGGGTACAAAATGTGGTTTCTACAATGTTTGGAATATTTATATTATTTGACATTGTCTAGGATTTGACCCCGCCTGACCTTGTTTCAATTTTTGGTTGAGAGATCATCAAGAAAAATAGTCTGACCAATTTTCATGACAATTGTACTCACAGAATGTTCAGACAGTAAGTACGGTCAGACAGACAGGCAGACAGGCAGACAGGCTAAGGTGAGCTCAAAAGAGAACATTTTCATAAGTCATCTACTCTAGTTTCGCCGATGCTGGAGCTAAATATTAACTCATCTTTAGTAATAAATTATCTTACACAGGCAAGATAAATCTGTCATGCAAAAACTACACCATTCAAAATGATTTTACTCGCTGATTCTTAAGAAACGAATGCTACAATTATCATGTAATTATTTATTTTATCATCTTTTCCCAGTAAGATTTCAAACATGATGCGATATTTTCGCATCCAATCTACATAAATATCTAGCAACTGGCGACCATTATACGCTTCCGTACAATAGTGCCACTTTGTTTTTTTTTTTAATGGATTTATTCAACATAATTGTTTTGAAAATTCAAGATACTAAGTTGAATACTCAAGATACTAAGTTGAAAATTCAACTTACTAAGTTGAAAATTCAACTTACTAAGTTGAAAATTCAAGATACTAAGTTGAATATTCAAGATACTAAGTTGAAAATTCAACTTACTAAGTTGAATATTCAAGATACTTAGTTGAAAATTCAACTTACTAAGTTGAATATTCAAGATACTAAGTTGAATATTCAAGATACTAAGTTGAAAATTCAACTTACTAAGTTGAAAATTCAAGATACTAAGTTGAATATTCAACTTACTAAGTTGAAAATTCGACTTACTAAGTTGAATATTCAAGATACTAAGTTGAATATTCAACTTACTAAGTTGAATATTCAAGATACTAAGTTGAATATTCAAGATACTAAGTTAAAAATTCAACTTACTAAGTTGAATATTAAACTTACTAAGTTGAAAATTCAAGATACTAAGTACTTAAAGCAGTAACTTGAATTTTCAACTTAGTAAGTTGAATTTTCAACTTAGTATCTTGAATTTTCAACTTAGTAAGTTGAATTTTCAACTTAATATCTTGAATATTCATCGTAGTAAGTTGAATTTTCAACTTAGTATCTTGAATATTCAACATAGTAAGTTGAATATTCAACTAAGTAAGTTGAATATTCAACTTAGTATCTTGAATATTCAACTTACTAAGTTGAATTTTCAACTTAGTATCTTGAATTTTCAACTTAGTATCTTGATTTTTCAACTTAGTAAGTTGAATTTTAAACTTAGTAATTTGAATTTTCAACTTAGTAAGTTGAATTTTCAACTTAGTATCTTGAATATTCAACTTAGTATCTTGAATATTCAACTTAGTAAGTTGAATATTCAACTTAGTATCTTGAATATTCAACTTACTAAGTTGAATTTTCAACTTCGTATCTTGAATATTCAACTTAGTATCTTGAATATTCAACTTAGTAAGTTGAATTTTCAACTTAGTATCTTGAATATTCAACTTAGTATCTTGAATATTCAACTTAGTAAGTTGAATTTTCAACTTAGTATCTTGAATATTCAACTTAGTATCTTGAATATTCAACTTAGTAAGTTGAATTTTCAACTTAGTATCTTGAATATTCAACTTAGTAAGTTGAATATTCAACTTAGTAAGTTGAATTTTCAACTTAGTAACTTACTATCTTGAATTTTCAACTTAGTTATGTTCAAAAAATCAATTAAAAAAACAAACAAAGTGGCACTATTGGGCTTCCGTAAGATACACATAAACCACATGCTTGATTTTTGTAGCTCACCGGAGCACGAGTTGCCCGAGATGAGCTATAAATAATTGTGATCACATGATGTCTGTCGTCTGTCTGCCGATCGCTCGCTGTCGGTTGGTCAGTCACATTTAACCTTGTGTACCTAAAATAGGCTGCATTTGCAATTGATCTTCATGAAGTTTGGTCAGAAGCATTGATCAAATCTAGCTCGTGTTCAAAAACTAAGTAACCCGGTCAGCTGATAGAAATATTTTGTGCATGCAATAAAGGCTTCCATTTTTACTGGATTTTCATGAAACTGGTAAGAATGACTGCGTTCGTGAATATAGGTCGATTTGAATATTGGGTATCTGAGATTAAAGACTAGGTCACCAGGTCAAATTATAGAACAACTTTGTGTATGCTATAGAGATTGCATTTTTCATTAGATTATTATGAATCATTGTCAAAATGAGTGTCTTAAAACAATCTTCGTCGAGTTTAAGGTGAAAGAACTATATCACCCGGTCAATAAATAGAAAAATCTTGTGTATGCATGGAGTTTGCATTATGTCACTGGAACTTCATGAAATTGGGTCAGAATGGCTAATATCTTGCTAATATCTAGGTCTCGTTCGAATGTTGTTTAAAAACTAGGTCACCGGGACAATCCCTAGAAAAACTTGTGTATGCCATAGGGGTCACATTTACAATACATTCAATATTGAAAATTGGTCATAATATTGTTTTCAATGATTTCTATGTCAAATTGAATCTGGGTCACCTGGGGTTGAAAACTCGGTCAAATCAAAGAACTCTAAACATTAACTATCCAATTTTGATGAAAATAAGTCTTTTTGTCTGAATGATGGCAAGGTCAAGTTAGAATCTGGGGCATCTTGTGTCAAATAATAGGTTATATGGCAAAATCAAAGGAAACATTGTTGACCCTCTAGAGGTAACATTTACTATCCAGTTATCATGAACAATGGGCAGATTATTTGCCTCAATGATTTCTATGTCAAGTTTGAATCTAGGTCACCTAGGGTCAACACGTGAGTCACTCGGTCAAACCAAAAGAAAACACTGTTAACACTCTAAGAGGCCACATTATAAATCCAATCTTCATGAAAATCGGTCAGAATTGTTTTTAAATGATTTCTAGGCTACTGTAGGGTCAAAAACTAGGTCATTAGAACTAATCAAATTAAAACAGTCTGGATGCCATATGTAATACCCGATGAAATTTGATGAGAGTGTTATCTTGATTATTTCTATGTCAAGATTGAATGTGAATCACCTCGTGAAAAAAAAGGTCTCCAGGGCAATTCAAATGATAACCTTGATGATATTCTAGAAGCTACATTTAATATCCAGTTATCATGTAAATTGTCATAATGTTTCGTCAAGGTCAAATATAATGTTTGTATTCATGATATACAGTTTAAAATTTGATTGGTGTCACATTAGGTGATAAGTAGCTCTCAGGCCAGCGATAAAGGGCCATCTTGGCTCTCTTGTTTGTGTTTTGATAGCTGATTGTTCCCGTGTTAAGGTAACTTGTCCAAAACAAAATGGCCACCAGTGAAAAAATGATGCTATTACTAAAATGTAGTCTGGTGGTCTTTTGACATAATACACAAACAAATTACTGTTATATAAGCTTTTAGAACCTGTTTTAGTGTGTTTTGTTGCAAATATTTTTAAAACATGTGATTTCAGTTCTTGGGTTACTTACATGAAAAATATCCAATTTTTGTGCAAGTTTCCTGACAAAGTCAAATGATGAAAATATTCAAACTGGAACTTATTTACTAGTTCAATGTCTCTTCCAGATGCTCGACCATAGAAATAGTTGAACAGATCTTTCAATCTTACACATCAAC
The DNA here is from genome assembly GCA_022818135.1 of Saxidomus purpurata. NCBI lineage: Eukaryota > Metazoa > Mollusca > Bivalvia > Venerida > Veneridae > Saxidomus > Saxidomus purpurata. Next base: position 19,386,218 of record JAFMSR010000017.1, read on the forward strand.
AGTTTATAACACATCACTAAATTTCGAAGTCCACATAGTAACCCAAGAACTGAAATGACATGTTTTAACAATATTTGCAACAAAACACACTAAAACAGGTTCTAAAAGCTTATATAACAGTAATTTGTTTGTGTATTATGTCAAAAGACCACCAGACTACATTTTAGTAATAGCATCATTTTTTCACTGGTGGCCATTTTGTTTTGGACAAGTTACCTTAAACATCAGGCAAGTGCATTCACTTAATTTTGCCCATTTGTTACCAGAGAATGTCTTCAGACCTGAATTGGTCCGAAAATATAATGTGTATGTGTTAAGGAAGTACAGAAGTGGATCAACAAGAAACTGAAGTCAGATATTTCTTTTGAAGTCAAGGCCCAATGATTAGGTGTTTCTTTCAGAGCCAGTGAAATCACCTTATGTAGGAAAATGCATTTTTCTAATGTGTTAGAACGTTTGATTTCGCTTGCTTTTCTCACATCTGAAGAATTCATCCATCTTTGAATGGTTATGCTATTACTACTTTTCCAATAGGAAACTACATTCCACAATAATAGTTACTATAATGCTTAAAAGAACGAACAAAACTCGACCAAACCTTACATTTGTCTGTAAAATTGTTATGTTCATTTACATCCGGTCGGAAAGGTAAATAGTTAGCGTGCTCTATTGGACTTGGTTATCAAAACTATTCTATTATATGTTATTCAGAGTTAAGAACGAAATTTAGCAAACCATTGAAAGATGTAACCGTAAAGGAGTTGGGCGAATTGACATTGCAATGTGAATTGTCAAGGGTTGTTTCGGTGAAATGGCTTAAGGACAACACTGAAGTCATAGCAGACGACAGAACGAAAATATACTCTAGCGGAATTGTTCATCAGTTGGTTGTAGAAACTTTAACGGTGGTCGACTCTGGAATATATGCATGCGTGATTGACACCACTAGAACCGAATGTTATGTGAAAGTCGAAGGTAATTAGTTAAAATTAGTCTTAAGAAGTAATCCGATGTTAAGGTAAAACTATAATACAAAAATCAAACCTTTATTCAAATAAAACCTTTGAATCAATGTTTCACACATTTTTCCAGCAATGGGAATTATTCATTATTCCAGAAATGAGTTAATTTGATATATATATTATTTGTATTAATTACATGAACTGTACAACTGTGTTTTGTTTGATTTTATAACGACGTTTCACAAATCGCTCAGATTTAAGACATTATTCAAGTAATATCGTTTTATGCTCCCCGAAGGGAGAGCATAAAGCAACCGCTGTGTCCGTCCTGTCGAGTCCCTCCGTCTGTCCCCTTTTTTAACAATTCTTGTCCGAAAAATGACTCCAAAAATATTAAAGGGATTTTTTTCGAACTGCACAGAAAGATCAAAGAAAGTGCAGTGACTTTGAAACATAACTTTACCTTGTCTCTCCCTTTATGACTATTGCATAAAATTATCCATAATTATTCAACGGATTTATTTCAAATTTCACACAGTGGTAGAGGACATTTAGAGGAAATGCGTTGACTACAAACAATAATTCGACCTTGTATAATTGTTTAATTATCTGACAATATACTTGTCCTGGACATAACTCTAAAACTATTCCATGGATTGACATGATAAGTCATAAAGCGGTAGAGAACATTAAAATGATGCGTAGTGACCATGGACCATGATTTTATTACCTCCCTCTTCTATCCTCAGGTATGCATGTCATGTTTGGAAAATAACTTGAAAAGCATTCACTGGACTGACATTATATTTCACACAGTGGTAGAAAACATTGGGAGGAAGTGCAGTGACCAAATAATAATCTCCCTTTGACAAAATTGGAGATAATGAGACGAAGGTGTTAGTTCAGGGAACGTCCATCGTTTCCAATAGCATTCTTGTTTGTTATTTGTATTCATAGTTATTTGAGAGTGGAATTTGATACCATTATATTTGGAATAAAGGACGCGAACACACATTAATAACAGCAAGTTTGCAAAACGAACAAAATACGCATATCTCACTTTTATACTTTCAGAATCACCGACATTATTTTCGACTTTTCTACAAGATACAACCGTTTATGAAGACGATGAAGTTACGTTGACATGTAAAATAAATAGGGAAAATGAAAGCTCTAAATGGTTCAAATCATCCACTAAGATAGAAGAGTCGGACAGTATCTCAATTGAAGTGAAGGGCGATAAACACTTCCTGAACATAAAGGCAGCAACACCTAATCATTCAGGAATATATGTGTGTCACAGTCGAGATTCGGTTACATCTGCTTACCTGACTGTAAAAGGTTGTAATTTTTGTATCATTATTTCAATTGTTTCATGTTTATAATATGTATAAACGTATGCGTTCACGTGAATATTATAGGTAAGTATGCAAAGCATAAAAAATATGCGGGCCTTACAACCATTGTGATACTTGTTTAGTTTTTTGCGCACAGGTACTCTGAATCTAAAGTTAACATATAATAAATAAATGTCCAATGGTCTTATGTTGCCAAAATGTTATATATATAAAGTATCTTTGATGTATTTTAGGTCTATAAAATCATGACATTTCATAGTTAAGTATTGCTGTTTGAAGCTATTAATGAATATATATATTATTTATATATATATATATATATATATATATATATATATATATATATATTATTTGCAAATAATAATTTAATTATCTCATGGACTGTGTTTTTATCTTTTAATATTATTTAACTTTTTCCGGCACATGTTTTTGAATTTTTTACCTATATATATATGCATTTATTTATTCTAATTCATAGAAAAAACATTGGAATTTACTGAACATTTAGCCGATGCAGAAATTACCGAAAATAATGACATCACACTTGCGTGCAAAGTAAACGTACTCAACAGGAACCCATTATGGTATTACGAAGACACACAAATAAACCCAAGTGTGAGACGTCAGATCAATTCGCACCTCTATGACCACAAGCTAACAATATTGAATGTCAAACTTTACGATGATGGGAAGTATTCAATAAAATTTGGTGACGTTGAATCAAAAGCTTTCTTGATGGTGAAAGGTAAGTGCAGTTTGCGAGAACATTTGTGTTTTGTACATATAAATCATGGTGGCTGATTTCTACCATGTCGCGTGTTCGTGTTGCGGGCTGAAACTGCAAAGGCGAAAATGCGACACATTATTTATTTGTCACGTTTGGCAGGTCGTAAATGCGAAAACACGAAAAACACAGGAAACCAAGCGATGATTTATAACCCGCCAACGCGACGAAGGGTTTGCCGCGTTTTTGCCTTCAAGGTGTCGCCTTTTCACGACAGAAGTTCTTAGTCCGACTTTGATAAATAGTCGTGCATGTTGTAGTCTAGGGTTACTATGACAAAGTTTAAAGTAACAGGGACCTTTTTGGTTCCGTAATGGATTTCGATAAAACAGATCAGCGTCTAATTTGTCATATTATGCTCGGGTTCAGTACGTCACAGATCAAGGTCCAATAGCGTTCAAATAGAAAATTTTGATTGATGTCCGTTTCATTAACGTACACTTGCTTCTCCTTTGATTAGAATTGCATGCAAGCGTAGTTGGAGGCATGCATTTTTAAATTCCTATTTTAAATTTAACAGGTGTGACAAATAATTCGCACAAGCAGCAATTGACAGATGAACTTTATCAAAATTGGGTTAGAAGTGCACTTGGCCTAAAATATTTGAAAGAGGGCATTGAGGAATTTTCAAACGCATGTGTGAAGAAACATCATGCTCTTCTCACGAATAATTTGCCAAAGCAGGGATTACCATGCATGCACTGCAACATCGACAACCTTTTGCCGTTTCAAAACCACTTCAAAAACAAAAAATGTAATAATAGGAAATGCTTGTGTAACAAGAAACCAAAACAACCACTGAAGAGGATCTTATGTCCAAATAGATTTTGTAGTAGTTTATATGATAAGATTTTGGCTTATCACCGCTTTGCCGCGCCATTGTTAGAGAACGCAAATATAACTACATGGAGTACTCATCCCTGGAGCGTTGGTACCTGCTATATCAGCACACCCGGATACAACAACAAGAAATCTGCAGTCGAGATTGACTGTTCTGGTCTACTCAGTCTAGTCATCAACAACACGTTTTTCAATTCAGAACTTGGTGACGTTGGAATCGATGGGAAAGCGGATCTCTTTAAGCAGGTAACCGGTAATCTGCATGACGTAAGCAAGTGAAATTCATATTTCGTTATGATTAATTTGTCATTTGCATCTCTTAATTAACCATTGGTTCTTTTAATAATTTTAATAGTTATTAGTACATTGTATTAGTTTTAATCTGTTATTTGATGAAACACATTCGTATAAACTAAAATAACCCGTTTTATTAAATAACTATTGTTTATTGGCTCTAATATTCGGTAACTACCCTACATAATAAAATACGAAGAGCTATCATAAAATTGAAAGATAGGGCCAATAACAAAACTTCAGGGCCACTATCACTCATTGGACCGGTCCAATAAAAGATTGCTCACGAATGATTGGCTGTTGAGAAATCTGAGCATTCAGATGTTTAGTTTCTCGAAAACGAAAATGGCCGCCATCTTGAAATCTGTTGAAATCAGCCTTGAAGATTGAATGAAAAAATTGAAAATCAACTTTTAATCAATTTCTGCCTGAAAACCCATTTAGAAGGCTAGAAAATGCCCCAACTAAGAAAATGAATACCCACATCAGTATGTTTATTTCAAAAATGAATATGTTAGAGGTATTTTTATTTACAGATCTGCATGTTACTGTCTGTTTCTGACGAGTTACTGCCAGTGAATATGATAGTCTGTATACAATGAATCATTTTAAGTTTGATTGGTTATATAATAAAATTGTCGTTAAATGAGTGATTTGATACTGGCCCTGTCATTTGTCCCCTGGCACCCGTATTGGCCCTCGCCCTCCGGCCAATACGAATGCCCTCGGACAAATAACAGGGCCAATATCAAATCACTCATTTAATAACATATAATAATGTAATTGAAATGCAATCCTTCTATTATGACCTGGTTATCGTTTTGAACAAATGAATTTGGTCCTTGGTAAATATTTCAAGTATTTGTACTTGGTTAAAGATGCTTTATGAGAATTATGTAATTATCACCTTTGTAAGTCCACTGTGTTCTTCGTCATGTATACAAATTACAAACTAGGTGTACAAGATAGTTTCAGACAGTTCAGTGAATATTGCTAAGAAAAACTGCAAGTTAAATAAGCTCAACGAGAAAAGTAAAACGTATAAGTTCACCTGAGCACCAAATGCTAAGTTAATTCTCATAAACAACATGGTCAGCAGAGATTTAAATACTATATCTTTGGAAAAATTATATTACCTCAAAAACCGCAAGATTTGGAATTAAGCATCGTCTAGTAGTTACATAGACTTATATAAAAGAATCTTTGAAAATCTTATCCAATACCCGAGGGCAAAGAACTTAGAGATATTTTGTTTGTATCAATATCTAATAGTCCTTTACTAAGTTTGGAAAAATCCCATGGGATCACTTATTTTAGATATAAATGTTATTGTATAGGAAATAATTTTGAAATCTTTTTCTCAAAAACACCAAGTCCAAACCTTAGATATTTTGTATTTAGCATCGTGTAGGGGTCCTCTACCAAGCTTGTACAAATCATACATCTATATATTTAATTGAGCTACGGTCAACTAGTCCGTGTTCAGTTTATACTAATTTATTTTAGCTCGATTGTAAAGAAAGCTTGTAGCTTATCGAATCACTCTCGAGTCACTCTCTTGGAAAAACCGGTACTGGTGTCATATGAGGACGTACAGTCGTGACCCCAGTGGGGCTCGAACCCGCAACGTCCGTGTTTACATAAACTTTTCAGGATATACTTCTTGTTTCTAACCACAAAGCTTATACAGGTATTAGATATTTGGCTTGAACCATTGTCTAGAGGATCTTTGCCAAGTTTGTTTAATGCATGCTCCTATGAATAAAATATTGGTTTTGCACAGAATTACCTTACTTGTTCTCTCTTTAGCTTTAATGAGAACAAACAATTATCGATTGGCGAATGAGGGGGCATTTTCGGTCGCTAACGAAAGCGTTTTACATTTGTTTATGTCCAATGAATGAATAATTTATGATTATCTTGTTTTGTGATAAAAACAAAAATAATATCAAACAGGGAAAGCCACGTACCAAAAACGCAGCCTCCCCAAAACGAGCCCCACAGCACCCAGAAGTGCACACCACCAACACACACACACACACATACACACAATCATGTACACACACACACGTACACTACCAACACACACTAGCATACAAAGCACGAGGACAAAACGAACAATTAAAGGAACACAGTGGGGCACCGCCTTGGAACGGTCAGTGGCAAAAACACCACTGGGGAGCTTAAACCGGTTTATGGTGCGCACCCAACCTCACTCTTACCCCCACCATGTTCCAAAGTCACAGGACAGTGTAAATAAAAGTAATCCCTGCTAGGTGAATCTCTAACACACGCAATGGAAACAAAAGGCATGGTATGTAAAACACAAAAATACTCGTGTATAAATATATAAAAAGCAAACCTTGAGAACCAAAAAACGTATGTACTCAATGCCTTTGCAGAAGGCAGAGCACCAAGAGAAACACCCTTAAGGGCCCGACGAAACAGGCCAGAGGACAGAAATCAAAACAGTTTCGTCCCAGTGGGATTTAAAAACTGCCCATCACAGAGTCCTCCCCCTCTTCCGTCAGACACAATCAAAGAGGGAAGCATAGCGTCCAACTGTAAACGGGTTGAACACCAAACATGCGGTGTGTCTCAAAATAGTTGGGTCGTAACCTCTTAATCATTTTACTTATTTCTCTTATACATCGTTGAGCGACCGAAACCAACTGTCCGGGTCAATACTCCAAAAGTGGTCAAATCCGGTCAATACTAGTCGATTGGTGCTCAATTGAACGTTTTCTGATATTCTTTTATGCCAAAAAAATGAAGTATTACTTCAAATTGATGATGTAGATTACAGTCTGCTAAATCCACTGGTCAATACCACCAAAATGACTGATACGTCTATTGTGGCCAATACCAGTCGATTGGTCGGTCATTTTTGGTGGTCAATTGAACATTGTTTTGAATTGTCTATGTAAAATATTCATTTAACAAGTCAAGTACATAAAATATTAGAATTTAAATAAATAAATGAAAGGTATTTCTCTGTTATTTATTATGTTTATGTTCCATACCCCGAAGTAAAGTAAATATGGGCTGTTTGACCAGTACTGGTCAGTTGTTACAAAACACTCTTTGAACTGAGTGATGTTTCTTAATAATGTTACGTAAACTGCATACATACTGTTGACATTGTCTCACTGGAATTACACAAGTGTGAAGTGTGACAGGTTAATTGCTTTCAGGGCAGCCTAGGTATAAATAACACCTCTGCAAAGAGGTGCCATTGTTTTGATAGCAAATATACCGTTCCTTCTGACAGTTAATAAGTCTCTATGACTGACCACAGTATAATTCATTTGATTTCAATGAAAATACATTTTTCTCAACAAAATATTAATAGTTTATATTATTATTTAATGTTTTAATTAACATGAATAAGCTATAAAGTTATTATGAAAGTTTAGATAGTAACCTAAGGAAGATTTAAATGTATAATAGACATCATTTTTCAACTGACCAATATTGACCGGTATTTGCCAGTATAGAACGGTTTTAACCAGTATTGACCTGGTCAATACTCATATTGACCGGTTTATTGCCAGCATTGCTACTACATAGTCCAACCTGACTTTTAATAATGTTTCGTGAATTTAGTTGTAGAAAATGAAGACATTATAATACAATGTAAAAGGAAAAAGAAAACATTTCTGAATCAACAAAGTATCAAAAAACTTATTTTTATAATACAAAGGTTGTTCTAGTCATTTTGTTCTGTTATTTAAAATGAAAAATATCTAGAGAAAGCGAAGAAAATACGTGGTGTGGAATTTATAAAGCTAATTTCTAATATCACATTTGACATATGTGTGAAAGTGAGTTTTAAAACGAAAACAATTAAATAAATATAAACTTGCAGTTTTTATAGCGAAATGACATCAGTCATTGCTTTAGATAATATTTGTAAAATGACGTGTCATCTTATTAATCGACCGAATTTCTTTTGAATGTCTTAAAAGAATAAGCACTATATTCTAAAAAAAATCAAAGAATGTGAAAGTTTAGAAACACGGGCGTGTTTCACTTTTCTTTGAAAGCTTACAATGCGTATCATTTAAGTTTTCAACCTTATTCATTCATAATCTGTTTGAGAACAGAATAAAAAACGGGAAAACAGAAGTTTCAAACACTTATCTTAAAAAAATGTTGACAAAAAACTGTAAGAATAAATGGAGAGTGAGAAAAATTTCAACAAACGAATAAAAAGACATTTTAAAGACATATTTAAATAATTATAGTAGCTTTAAATGTGTCGACAGCGTACTAAATAAACATATTCATGCAAAGATACAAAAAAAGCGAAACACGGTCGTTTACCTTCTTTTGGTTCAATGTACATAGATCTGTATAAATATATATATATATATATACGTACATGCACGCTATTGAACTCAATATTATAATGTTATTAATCAAGTGATTTCATATTGGCCTTGTTATTTGTCCGAGGGTGGTCGTATTGGCCCAAGGCCGAAGGCCGAGGGCCAATACGACTTCCCTCGGACAAATAACAAGGCCAATATGAAATCACTTGATTAATGATAATTTTATTATTCAACTTTACAATATTGGCTAAATAAACAAGAATATAAAGAGAATCTAACATGTTCATGAGTTGTGGATAAGGAAATCCCAGCCAAGGGTTGAGATACGTCACAAAAATGAAGCTCTGCCGAGTTTTTTTTGACGTATCTCAACCCGAGGGTGAGATTTCCTTATCCACAACTCAATAGACATGGTAGATTTATTTTCTCACCGTTTGAATCGCATTTTCACACAAGTAAGAAGAAATAAATATACAGGAGGGGGGTAAAAAAATGAAAATCAACTTTTTCTCAAATTTTACTTCAAAACTGTTATGGATGGATAGAAAATGATCTAACTAAGAAAGTGGATACCCATTACCCTATGTTTATTTATAAAATAAAAATTTTACAGTCATTTTTCGATATCAGCATGAGTCTAAAAACAAAATGGCGTCGTTTAAAAATCTAACGGAAGTGACTTCTCCGTATTGGCCCTCTCTTTTAAACCAATCAGAATGTTTGAATTCCATATTGGCCCTGCTTTTCTCGTATTGGCCCTGCTTTTCTCATATTGGCTCAGTTATGCTTTGTATTAGCTCTACCTGTTTCATATCATGTGTGCAATTGATCTAATACAGAGTGTAATATTGTAAAGTTGAATAATAATATGTCTTATTTTAACAAAAAGTTTAAAGTTTCAATAAATTGATTTTATCTTCAAAAAATCGTCAGAATATCTACAATATATTAAAACAGAATACACAAAAACGATGCGCATTTTTTTTTAGTTATTACAGGTGCATTTAAGTGTGTATTCAAACTATTACTCTTTACGGGCATTATTATATTTGACAAACCCTGATATAGTCAAAAAAGACAAATTAAAATAATTTTAAGTAAAAGATCTTTAAAACTGTTGCTGTAGCATTTAAAAGAAACTAAAAGTCGAACACTGAAAGAAAAGCGATGTGTCCGTCGCTTACTATGTTCATTCATCATTCTAAATACTAACTTTAAAAATATTTGATTACAAAACATGATTAAACATATGTAAATGGCTTTTAACAATATCATCAAAATACTTCATAAAAGTAAAAAAATGACAGATCAATATATCGCTCAGATGATGAAACAATCGATATTCATTTATACCACGCATACGTAGATGTGTTTGAAAATTCTGTTACTGACAACGCTGGATGGTGCAGATTTTTTTCTTAAACTGACAGTAGAAAAATTAAGCCTCGATATTTGGGATACAGCATTTTAAAGTGATCAAATTTACTGCCTGTAGTTAAAGTTAGCCACACCAAGTCACGCCCTGTGAACGTGATCATGTACTTTGGGCCTACTTTCTTGTTCTTGAAGATTCATCTTTCCAACGATATCATTGTTGGCATAGTTATAACCCATTTGATTTTTATACATATAGTATTCGTTTGTGATTTTTGTGCATTATTAATCGCCAAAACCGCGTTGTTTAATTTCACTGAATCTTCATCAGAGTAACAAATATGAAGCCAATATGTTGTTCTCGGTTTTCTCAGGGGAGCGATAAAGGGTCAGAATGTGTTTCTCTTATATTTGACAGGCAAGAGATGCCAGGAATGATATACTGCATAGTCCGAATTACGAATTGTCTGAAAGTGAGCTGAATCATTACATAGACTTATTTAAGAACATTCTGGAGATTAGAAATGCAGCCAACATCAAACCACTGGAAAAAAATATAGGCGTTGCAGAGGCCCTTCGGAAATTGCAAGATGTATGTAATGATGGCCTGACTGGAAAATTCAACTACATATATTTTACATAGCTTTTTATTGGTTCTTTGTAACAATCTATTTGCAGGATTATTGTAAGAAAACCATAGATCTAGTAGCTTCAGCATTTTAGTTGTTCAAACAATTGTAAACGACAACCTCGGGATTTTTCATCTGTTATGTCAATATACTGATACAATGTAGAAGTGCACGACGCTGAATGTTTTCTTCACACAGTATTTGTAAATTTCCAGTTACAGAAAGGAGAGTTATTCATTACTGAAAAAATTGAGCCGTATTTAAATGGGTTGAGAGAACATTCCATGAGCGAAGAAGCAGACAAACTGGAGGAAGCTAAAACTGAGGTATAATTTTAATAGCAAGAAGTATCTTTAAGAATGATACACGGCCGTTGTAGCCAATGTGTTCATCAGTCATGTAAAGCTTTTTATGAGTATTGCTTTCTGCAATTTGTGGATTTAATGTACGTGTGTATCGCACATACCAGACATGCTGCATTCCAAAGAGTGGTGTTAATTATCAATTTAATTTGGTACATTTTCTTTTTAATTATGTTTTAACAATTGGAACTTTATTTTGTTCCAAGTTCTGTAAGAGTATAGAATTAACTTAGCAGTTTTGGACTGAACGTAAATGTAAACATACCACATATTTCAGTCAGGGAATGTCCTTATAAAATAGATCCCATCAGCTACTACAAAATACCCGTAAGGAAAAGAAAAACTTTTAATTTCAAAGCCAATATGTGACAACTGGTCTGAACACCTTTGCACACGATTAATGTGATTAAACTAGTATTATCTGTGTCGGCTGCTCAGACCGGGTATCATATATTTATCATTAAATAATTAACCACTCCCAGGCATGCACGTTATATTTAAAGTCACACCGAATAACCGACGGGTAGATTTGAAATCAGAATATCGCCGCCTCGGTAATGAATGTTGCCAGTTCAAACAGGAAATTGGCTTAATTTTAGTCATCATTTCATCCTACATGTGCCAATCACAGATTTTCGTCATTCACTTGACGAATTTTCATATTCATATAACTTGAAATATAATAAAGTTAAATGCTTATGTCTCTCACATGTTGTTTATATATAGTTAGAGTCACCAAACATATGCTTTCTCGCCCAGTTTTACATGTTTGCGATATTTACCAATAAAGATGTAACTGATCATGAATGTGTTGTGGTTTCTTTGTGCCGCCTCATATGTTCTACTTCGTGTCTATATTTATTAAGAGTTTTTTGGTTGGGGTGAAGGTCGTAAGCAGACAAAAGTAAAAGTGTAAGCGAAACCGAAAGTGAACGTTTGTAGGTATGCAAAAACAAAACAAAAATCAAAAGAACTTAAATATAAACAAATAAAGAGTTAACAGGTAATCATAGTTCTTCCTTTTTGTAAACTTTATTCCAATATTATCAGCAAAAAATGAATTTATAGCTCATAATTGTCGCTGGTCCTTACTATAAAAACAAATAAAAATTGCTTTTCCAAATCCTGGTTCCGGATCTGGCATACGGACACTTTTCCTTCTTTTTCTAATTGCTTTCCGAATTGTGGGTATTTTCAATATAGAATTACAAATCTATAATAATTCAGAAAAAAATATATGAATAATGCAGTTTGAAAAATAGATTTTATAGCCGGTTTTTTTTATAAAAATCAGATTGTTATATACAGTCTAGGTTACACTAAATTTCTTCCAACAAGTATGTTATCATGCGACTTATTTGTCTAGCAGTACATGTATGTGTTTTCTTTCACAACAGTTAGTTTTTAATGCAGGAATGGTCTTTTGGCAGTTTTACACTGTCTATATAGTGGTTTGAAACATGTAATAAAATGCCCGGATGTAAGTGTTTTCTTTTGAATCGGGTAACTTGACACACGTCTCCACCTACAAGACAATGACTTATTGGGGCAAGCATATGTCCAGTAAATCATAAATTACATTATGCTGTTAGATACCTCGCAGGTTCTGATCTTATCAATTTGTTAATCTGCTTGTCTCTCTCTCTTCCTCCCTCTCTCTGTCCCTCCCTCCGTCCCTCTCTCTCTCTCTCTCTCTCTCTCTCTCTCTCTCTCTCTCTCTCTCTCTCTCTCTCTCTCTCTCTCTCTCTCTCTCTCTCTCTCTCTCTCTCTTTCAAGTCCGTACTATAGAGTTTGTGCAGACATATTTATAACTCCAATATATCCGTTTCTTAGCAGTAAAATTGTTAAACAATGTATTTTAAGGTGAATAAATAAGGAAAAATACAATATTTAGTTAAACTCTGATCTTGTGTCACAATAAGTGTTGAAAATTATTATTTACCGTAATTTATTTCAGAGGGACAAAAAGATATCATTGCTGGAGGGAAGATTGAAAGGTATAATGAACCAGAGAATGAACTATTCGTCTTATGATAATTTAAATCGTAAATATGGGTAAATTGATGGGTCACTACCAGGTAACACTTCGGCGGTAACATGTCCTACACAATAAGTATCAACTTAGTATCTACATTTGAATAGAATCGTGTTGCATGTAAAAGCCATTGTATTCCCTAAGATTTATTAAAACAAACAAAAAGTTGATTGCTTTCAAATGCTAGTATCTTGATTATGTACATTTTCACGTTATACTTTTCAATGTCATAGGTTAATTCGTATTTGGCATCTTTAGAGTCTGAACAAATTTTATAGAAAACAAACAGTTTTAATCGAAAGCAAATAAAAAAATACATCATTCCATATTGCGAAACAACTGGCGCTTGGTCACAACTAATAATTTTGGACGTGCCTTGACAGTTTAATATGCTATACCGTATTTCATATTTGTGTTTGTCAGAACAGGAAGAAGAACTTAAGCTGATGCGTGGACTACGAGCTGCACCTAAGAAAGAACAAGCTGTTAAGTTGAAAGGTACTGCTTACTCTTCCCTATGTTTTCACTTATCTTATATATTCACTTTTTGACTCAGTGTGACAAAAACATTTGTTATTATAATTATTCATTACGAAGTACATCACGTTCAAACTACACAGTTACACTCCTTGATTTTGAAACACCATTATAACCTGTTTCAGTGGTGTTTGATATGAAAATCAATGTTGTTAATGCCTCTAAAAGCATCACAAAAAAGGCAAACAACGACGTGCTTGAAGTCATGAAAGATTATGCAAGCACTGATGGGAGGATTCAAACAATAAAAAACCGACATCCAGCCTTGCCGTAAACTTGAACGCGATTCTGGAAACCGTGATCCATCTCCCTGACACTGAAGTAAAACTAGTAAAGGACAGTCCAGTGGTTCTGAAGATAGAATGTTCTTCCAATAAAGGTGTCGACAAACTTATTGCATACACAAATGGAAATCAGCTCAAAGAAAACCTCTTTCAGCTGAGAAAATTCTTCGAGAAGAATGCGAGGAAGACGTTCGGAATTTATGCAAACATAACATCAGATAGCTTAAGCTGTTCAAGGAAAAGTCTTAGTAAGAGAATACTTTAATTTACAGAGTTTTGCATATTTTCGTGCCAAAATAATTCCAATAACTTGATTTAAGTCGGAAAAGGTACACTTGTGAGCCCCAATAAACCCCCAATAAACCTTAAATATCTTTAAAAGTAAAGCACTAATTTTATTTAAATTTTGTATAACCTTCTAAAACAAATTTACTAACTCTACAACTAAAATGCAAAATTTTCTGTCAATAAACAAGTCTACTTTGTATAGATATTCAGTGCAAAATCTCAAAATCTTGAATGTAACTTATACACATTGGTAAGTCTAGTGACCAGAACAGCAATGTTCAGCAAATTGCTTCAATGAAACTGTACATTTTGCAGCACATCACTGCCAATTTTCAGCTTGATATGAGGCCAAGATATAGGTATTTACTATGCTTGTATTTAAATATAACCTTTTGTGTTCTCATTTGATTGTACCATTGATAGTTTTAACTAAAACTTATTCTATAGAACCATATAGACTTTGTAAAATATCAGTATCTTGCTACCGGTGTGGGAGTTATAAAACCATGCATATATCCTAGGTGCTCATGGTTGCCTGCATGTCTTCAAGTTTCAGACAAATTTAGTTCAACGTAGACCTACATGACCAAATTGAAATATACATACATTGTAATGATGATATATTAAAAGTTTTAATTTTAATTAGTTTTAATTTAAAACAGGCAAATATCTAAATCAAAGACAATGGACAGTGTACAGAGAAAAGGAAGCGATTAAATTTTTAAGTTGTAATCAATTGATAGGCCTCCTTTTGACCTCCTGTGCAGTTAAATCATGAATAGGTCATGCTCGTAATGGATTGATTTACTTCCATGGTTTTTCTAGCTTGAAATTCATAAATTTATACATTGCATTATATGGCAACAAAAATGAATGAGTCAAAAAAAATTATACACAGAGTTGGTTAAGGTGATTCAGTGAATTGTTCAAATTCTTATTGAAAGTGCTTTAATATTTTAAGAGATATCTCAGGTGTATGGGGGTTCACATAGAGCCCTATAATAAACAACCTACTTTAAAATGCCAAATGTTTGCATCAATAATAATGTACCACTTTTTACTGCTTGATTAGATATGGAAATGTTAGATGTAGTGATGGAATTTTCTCGTATACTCTATGTTAAAGATTTTCTCCATTTGTACCATTATGATTGTCTGTCAATATATGTTTTCATAACTGGATTGTATTTTATGCTTCAGGTGAGCTAGGTATTGTAAAGGATGTAGACGCCTACGAATGCCAGTGTGATTCATCAATGGAGATAGCATGTTATTGCCCAGATCATGACGTATTCTGTTGTAAGAAGTGTGCTTTGACAGACCACAAGTAAGTTCAACTTATTTTGTTTAGTACAAATTATGTACAGGACATAATTATAAATAACTGCGGTTCTTTCTTTGCATTGCTCATTTATGCAAAATACTTCAGTCTGTTTATTATTTCAATATATTAAAATATAGAATAATGAACTTATTGAAAGTTGCATAGAATGGTGCTTATTTTATTCGAAATAAATGTTTACAGTGTTTCTTCTTTTTTCAATATCATTGAAAAGAACGCTGCGCTACATTTATAGCATCTACTTTCGATTTAAAAAAGATTTGAAAGATTTCGAACAAAGGAAGGTCGATTTCAACGGTAATATAACTATCTTGGTAATGTATGAGCTGCAAGATTTTTTTTACATCCAAAGTGCTCATCGGACTTTAAGGTATTTTCCCTTAATATTTATTTCATATTTCTTTAGAGTAATTTCGAGGCCAACGATACTGACAAACAACTAAACTGACATAAATCTCTCATAGGCTTTAGTACTGTTCATGAATTTATATTGTTAGAAATGGTAAAATCCGACTTTCTCTGAATATGTTTAGACAATTGTGGTAAAATTGTGTATCAATGCTACTTATGAATCTCCTGAAAACCTAGCTACATGTACATGAGCTCGAAATAAAACTTTAAATACTGTTATTGAAAACAGGGTCACATTTCAAAATAATGTCACACAAATGTAACAAACATACCTAGGATGACCTTTTAGCAATTTTATTTTCAAACAATTCATCGATCATCGTGTATTCGCCAGAGGACGGGACTTGTTATAGGGAAGCACTGTGAAACACGTTTTGGTTGAAACAAAAAAAACCGTACTAAATCAGAAAATTTGCATCTTACAAGACGTGCTTCAAATAAATAATGATCTGGTCTTTAATGCATGAAGGAAAGGGGTCAATGCTTATTTCTATATAAACGTACATCTTAAAAGTTAATTGTCATTGAAACGATCAATCAAACCTTACATTGTTCATATTGTGTTGATCCGCAATAACACATAACTGTCAAGGGATGAAAAAAGTTTCTTTATTTTAGTTAGTTTCGAGAATTGAAAAAATATTTTACTAAAAAATCATGCGCACAATTTGAAAAATTAACGAAAAATAAAAAGAAATGGAAAATATAAATATGACGTCCTCCAAGTGGGAATTGAGATTTCAAGGGAGCTGAATTGCCTGAGTCTTAAAGGTCCAATACTAAGGAAAGCTAAAATTCAAATATACTTTAAAAACACAGAAATAAGTTATTTTTAATAAAAAATGAAAGTTGGTATGTAAAAATTCTAAATAAACCACGGTACATGTACAATTATTTTCTATGCATTATGAAGAAAGTTAAAAAGACCTGGGTGGTCATTTTGTCGAATCACTGAGATTTCAACATAATACACATACTTTTCTTCGTGTTCCAAACACTTTCTGTAAATTTTAACCTGACAATCTTCATTATTTAGTGTCTTGCATAAGGTAATGTACTTGCCATTGAAATAACTGTCACTGAATTTTCGCTTAGTAGTGGACCTTTAAAGGGCCATTAGGGAGCGTATCCTTAAAACATGTCAGCGAAAAAAAAATTCTTAGCTAACGATATTGCCTTAATTAAACTTTCTTTCATTTTTTTCTTTAAACTAATGAATAGAGTATTCATTTTTGTTGAAATTTCACGCTTTTGTCGTTGTGTTGTAATTTTCCAACTAAAAATCATAAATAAAATTGATTTGACGTGAACTGAAAACTTGGGAAGTTTTTCCCTTCAGAGTGGAAAGATTGTTTTAGATTAAACATTTTGGTAAGATGCCAAATGGATAAAAGCCCTGGCCTTTCTATCAATGCTTTATAATCGATTTGTAACATTTTTGTTTCAGAGTATGCAAAAGCCTGGACTATTTCACCTCGTGGAATAAGGAAGAAGCAAGTGTAGCAGTAAAGTGTAAGACTGAATATAACATTAAATCGGCTGGTAATGACTTGCAAGCAATATGCACATTTGGCATATGTATGCTACCCAATGGTGCCATACTTCTAGCTGATAACTACAATAAAAACTTGAAGAAACTTGATCCATCATACAAGTTGGTCAGTTGTCAAAAAGTTCATGACTACCCGTACGCCGTTTGCCATATACACAAGCGTGGAGCTGTCGTCAGTTTTATGAACAAGCGTATTCAGTTTGCTGATATTTTGGGTGAAATTAAGCTTAAGAAGGTGGTTGAGTTGGACCATGCCTGTTTCGGGATGGCTTGTCACGGAAATACTCTCTACATTACTGATAGGAACATTGTATATACGTACAACACAGATGGTGAAAACAAACAATGTTTGTACATTCATCAGGGAGTGAAGGCCAGTGGTTCCTTTTTTGAGCAAATTGCCATAAGCGAAGATGGTATGAAGATATATATTGCATATGGAAGTGGTGGCCTTATCACTATTGACAGCGACGGAAGTCATCCCTTTACCTTGAAACAGCAAACAAAAGTTGCTGTACGAGATGTTTGCATTGGAGTAGACGGTACCGTGTTTGAATATGATGAATACACGGACAGTGTGCTACAAGTTGATAGCAGCGGTAAACGCATACTCGGGACAGTTGTTAGGAAGCCATGCATGTCATCTAAAGTAGCAGCATTTCATTATGATCAAAAACGCTCAAGCCTCATCCTAGGGTGTCGTGGAGAAGACCGTATTACGGTCATTGAGTTGGAGAGAAGAAATAGTAACGACAATTAACGACCGTTATGTCCTTTGCTTACTACATGTACAATATGCGCTTAAAGGGTAGGTTCTCAGTGCACTGACTTTAGAACATTTATCAATACCAAACCGAGTAATATTTTGCCCTTATCAAAATAGAAACCGTTCTTGGCTACTGAACGATTTTCAAATTGCTCTTTAGGGTCTTTAAGCATGACTTATCACACTGAAGCATTATGGTACAAAGAAATTCAGGATGTAACTGCCACAAACATTTGGGCGCAAGAACTGAATAGCAAGTATACGCTCTGGTAAACTGATGACATCCGGTTGAACACATGTCTCTGTATTACTGTGTTTGAGTAAAACGTTTTGCATTTTATAGGTGGAATGAAAACACTATATAGAAAACCTACATATGCAAACGTGTTAACTGAGGATGGCTTATGATTCAAGGAAAAAGTAACAAGTTTGTTGTCATATTTTGACTGCTTTTTCATTTTGTTTCAATTGACAATACTGATACATGTACTTTCATATATTTAAAAGTGTTGGAGACACTGCATGTTTATCACACGAAGGCTCCTTTATAAATCTAAATGTTGTTTCTAGCTGTTTTATACTAACACGGATTTTCTTCTATCGTTTCTACTATATGTGGTATTTATAAACGTATGTATAGTACTTTCCATATCGTAAATCGGATGTCTTTTAATATCGTATGTAAGCCTGCACTGCGATCTTTGAATGAAGAGAAGAATAAATGTTATGATTATTTGTGCCCGGACGGTCATAATAGGATGATACCAGGATAACATGTATCTTTCAAACACACTTTATAAGTGCGAGGGCTTTTGAAACAGTGTAACTTATCATTCGTGATTGTTAAACACTATAACTTTTGTGAGTTGAAAAAGTAATTAAGTAGGTGCATTTCATTCCATTGTCTTTACATTTAAACACTTAATACTACTTTGTAAAGTATTTATTGTGTTGACAACGATATCATTCATTCAATTACCCTACTATATAATAATTAAAACGATTGAGAGTTGTTTTCTTTGAAATAGCCCATATTAATCTAAACTTGCTGATGGTTTATTTACATACAATATGTAACTGCGTCAACATTTTACTTATAACTATTGTGGTGTTAATTTCTTCTTTTAATAACTATATTCTATCTTTCAGTATAACTGGCCTCAACATGAACTTTATCTGGATGAAAAAACTTTTATAGTACATGCATAAAGAATATTAAGTTAAAACTCTCTCTTGTAAAAACTGTTACAATCTCATAACAAGAATTTCATTATTTCAAGTTCAAGCTTTACAATCAATGAAGCAATACTTTGTCCAGAATTGAAATTAATGATTTGATTAAACTTAACATATTAGGTATTTAAATGTTTGTCTAAGTTAGTATACCCCCGCAAAACGAAGTTGAGGGGGGGGGGGGGGTATATAGGAGTGAGCTTGTCGGTTTGTTTGTCGGTTTGTCGGTCGGTCGGTCTGTTGGTTTCATGGTTTCCGGATGATAACTCATGAACGACTTTACCCTTTTGAATAATTTTTGGTACACACGTGCAACTTTTTGAAATACAGGTCAAATTCAACTTTGGGGTCAGTAGGTCAAAGGTCAAGGTCACAGTGACTCTGAACTGTAAAACAGTTTCCGGATGATAACTCATGAAAGGCTTGACCGATTTAAATAATTTTTGGTACACACGTGCAATTTTATGAAATACAGGTCAAGTTCGACTTTGGGGTCAGTAGGTCAAAGGTCAAGGTCACAGTGACTCTGAACTGTAAAACAGTTTCCGGATGATAACTCATGAAAGGCTTGACCGATTTAAATAATTTTCGGTACACAGTTGTAACATCATCAAATACAGGTCAGGTTCGAATTTGGGGTCAGTAGGTCAAAGGTCAAGGTCACAGTGACTCTGAACTGTAATGTAAAACAGTTTCCGGATGATAACTCATGAAAGGCTTGACCGATTTAAATAATTTTCGGTACACAGCTGTAACATCATGAAATACAGGTCGAATTCGACTTTGGGGTCAGTAGGTCAAAGGTCAAGGTCTCATTTACACAAGTTATTGTATAATAACTCAACTCTATGTCCTTGTGGCCATTCCTTTCTTATGGTTGCCATACTTCTGTGACAAAGCTGTATTGTGGGGGTATAATTCGTCACTCTTGTGACAGTTCTAGTTTTTCTAATAGTCGGCCTTTATTATTTCGTGGATGCATTTCAAAAAACAAGTGAAACTGTATATTGGTTTCAGAAATCTCTCGAATAACACATAGAACCTTTTCTTAGTTATCATTTTAAATTATAAACGCTGAGCAAGAAATTAATATATGAAGCTTTATGTTTTTTTATGTTTTTAAGTTATGCTCCGGACTAGGAAAACGCAACGGACTGACTGCCCGCCCGACCGCTCTGTAATTACTAAATGTATAGTTATGGTTCTTGTACACTGCACTTCTTCTCATTGCGCTTGACCTCTCATTAAACTCAACTTTCTTACAGTATTTACAATTACTGTCATACATGGCCGTCTTGATAATGCATCTGCATTAGAGTGTAATCGGCCAGACATGTGTTCTATAGTAAAATCATATGCGCTTAGAAAACTAAGCCAACTGGCTAATTTTGAAATTTAGCATCCAAGTAAGACTTGAATGATCAGTCCTGACTATAACATGCCGACCATAGATGTAATGATGAAAATGCTTTATCGCATTGATAATCGCTAGAAGCTCTCTTCTTGTTACACAGTATTGTCTTTCTGTCTTTGTGAAACAATTGCTAAAGTAACCTATGACCTTTTCTTGACCATTAACTCTTTGCAATAAGACCACACCTTGACCTACTACAGAGGCATCTGTATCCAGTATAAACTGATCATTTTCAGTAGGAAATGCCCAAAAAAAAATCAGTTCAAATGAATTTTCGACCATTTTCCGATAACTCATGTATAGGTTTTGCAATAGTGGCATACCGGTGTACATAGTTTCTGTAGTAGCTAGCTAGAGAAATAAAACTTCTGGCCTCGTTAGCATACTTAGGTGTTGGCCAGGTTTTCATGGAATCAATCTTTCTTGGATAAGTGCCAACACCATTTTCACTAATTGTATGACCAAGAAAAGTAACCTTTTTTTGAAATAGAACACACTTTTTATACCCCCTAAACTTTGTTTATATAGGAGTCACCCGGTGGTTGTTCGGTCGGTCGGGCGGGTGGGTGGCTGGGCGGTCTGTTGCATTTTCCTTGTCCGGAGCATAATTTGAAAACTTCTAGTTGGAATTCTATACATTATACAATGGTCAAGCACATTGAGAAGAAGTGCAGTGCACAAGAACCATAACTCCATCTTGACTAATTACAGAGTTATTGCCCTTTGTTACTTTTCCTTGTCCGGGGCATAACTTAATCAAAGGACTGAAAGTGCTGGGGGATCGATTGTCTCTGAACAACACAGTCTGCACACATACATGTGTAAATATCAGGACAACACAGATTGTACACATACATGTGTAAATATCAATACAACCCTTGCACGAGAAAAGTTACAAACTGGAGGCACAACTGTCCACAAATTTTGACCTTTAACCATTTGTGTAAACTTTACTTTTAAAAGAGGAAGCCACGATTGGGCTTACATTTCGCATTCAGTGACTATGTTCAACTACCCTATGGAGTATTAAGCTGTGAATGGTAATTGGGAAATGGATTTTGACAAAACTGAACTGAAAATTCATAGTTTGAATAACTTTTAATGTCATTCAAAAGTTATGGAATATGTCCATAGGGTTGAATGTATTGTGCCAATTGATTAATTCGGATTTAACGTCGCACTCAACAGCTAAGGTCATATTGCAACGTCCAGCTTTCATTGGGGAGGAAGAGCCTGGGTGCCAATTCTGGCATTATTTCAGTCACGAGTGGGCACCTGGGTAGAACCTAGATAGCTCCCAGACAAAAAAGAATTCGACCCATGTAGGGCACGAACCTACAGCGGTGAGGGACAAGTAAACATCAGTCAGTAACCTTAACCACTCGGCCACAGATGCCAATGTATGATACCAAGCAATTGTCTGAAGTTTCAAGGCTTAATTGGTTACCGAGAAAGTGAATTTTAGAAAGCTTAACCAGATTCAAGATGACAGTGCCGACTTACGTCAAGAAGGTTATGACAATGGCTCTTCTGTTTTTCAAAGAAAAGCTAAAAATTGATAAATCAGTCTATTGTCATAAATTGATTCAGTATATACCTATTGTAGAAGTACTTGCAGCTTACATTAACTATCCCCGTATGTGGTTCCAAAATACTGCGAATTGCAATATACCGGGTCTATTGCGCACCCCTAGTTATTACCGTCTTTCTACCATACTGTTTTAAATTTTCACAACTTGTCTAAAAACAAAAATAATATCAAACAGGGAATGCCACGTACCAAAAACGCAGCCTCCCCAAAACGAACCCCACAACAACTGAATGTTTTAATAGCAGGCTATTATCTTTCATATTTAACATATACTAGACTCTAGTAGTATTTCGTAACAAGTAATAATGATGATGATGATGATGATGCTGATGATGATGATGATGATGATGATGATACTATATTATTAATGTATGTATGAAAGTACCTGCCAAAATTTAGTGTAGCAAAAGAATCATGGTAAAGTTTGAAAGTTTTAGTTACAATACAATAAATTATATTTGTATTTATATTGAGTTTATATCTGTTCTTTATAAATGACAGCATGATCCAGAGAAATGAATTTGATTTTCCCTTTAGATTATTGCATTTCTGTCTAAATTTAAAAATCGTATTTAAGACATGTAGATCTATGTGATTTCTTACAGTTATTCGTACCCAGGTACGAACCGACTTCGGCAAAATGCGGACATTTTCGTACCATTTTCGAACCACGCATTTACATAACATACAACAAATGGAACGTCTTTAAAGCATAAAAAAATGTTGTCATATTTCAAAAAGACATCTGAAAGTGCCTCTGTAAAGTTAATTTGCTGATAAGTTTCAGTTTTATACCTAAACGCATAAAGGCATATTTTAGACTAGTGTTTCGGCATATCTTTAAAGACACTAAATGACAACTAGTCAGGCCGAGCACTTTTGATGATAGAGGCGTTGGCAAGTTACAACAAAAATCGTTGTTTTTAGGTTAAATTCCGAGTTTTGTAATTTAAAATTCAAGAGTACCTAGTGGTTCCATAACGTATTACGATGTTCCGATAGTTTAAGACTACGAACACAATATCGGATAAAAGACATAACATTATATGGCATGACTAGTTGTCTTCTAGTGTCTCCGGTCTAACTAGAAAACTATTGTGATAAAAAACGCATAGGAAAATAGTTCTACACAGAATAGATACCTCGTTGATTTTCAGTTACGAATTAGAAGAAAAACAACAATATAATATTATGCTATTCTGAAATGTTTTGATATTATTTAGATATGTTACTATATAATTTTTAAAACAGAAGACAGTTTAATTCGAAACAACTGAATATATGGAACTACTTGTTTGTATGTTAAGCGTTCGGCCGTAAGGAAGCGTTTCGAGGACTATCTGCTTCTATTTTCATATACACTTAGACTAGTTTGGATTTGACCCCTCGTTATACTCTCTTAACATTGGACCGATTGAAAAGTCCAAAAACCACTGGTTGGAATTCAATACAACTTCATACAATGATCAAGTACATTGAGATAAAGTGCAGTGCACAGGAACCATAACTCTATCTTAAGTAATTACACAATTATTCCCCTTTTTTACTTTTCCTTGTCCGGAGCATAACTTTAAAACTACTGGTTGGAATTCAATACAACTTCATGCAATAGTCAAGTACATTGAGAAAAAGTGCAGTGCATAGAAAACATTACTCTATGTTGACTAATTAAAAAGTTATTGCCCTTTGTTACTTTTCCTTGTCCAGAGCATAATTTGAAAACTACTGGTTGGAAATCAATACAACTTCACAAAATGGTCAAGCAAAATGAGAGGACGTGCAATGTACAAGAACCATAACTTTATCTTGACAAATTACAGAGTTATTGCCAAGAACAATATTTCGTGTTTAGTTGTTTGTTGGGTTTTTTGCAATGTAGTCTGTTACTACGAACTTCCTTAGTTTATAAAGCAGTCTTTTGGGGTATTAATCACATTTAGTGATAGGTCTAGTTAGAATTCAGTTTTAGTTCTGCACCATTCAACCTTGGAAATACTAATTCAAGATTCTCAAGTTGTGGAAAATGATGTCATCGAGGTAAATGATGACTGTATTCCACATTAAACCAGAGAAAACTGACTGCATAAGACGCGTACATGTTGCTGGTATATTACAAAGACCAGAAGCAAGGCGTTTCCATTGCCGCTGCTCTCCACCAGGAAGTGAAAATGCTGTCCTGTGTCTATCTTTACATTGTATCATCTATATCTAGCTGCCAATAACCTGACTTCATGTCTAAACAATATCACCACTTTGAACCAGACAATGATTCAATGCTATCATCAATTCTATATATATTCTATATAATGCTTGTGAATACTTGATAGTAACTTCATTTCAGCCACGAAAATCACAACAACATCTTATGCTCTTGTCAGCTTTAGTAAGCAATACAATAGGGCTATTCCAAGGACTTTGAGGAGACTTTTTAATAATACCCTCGCGCTCCATTTTATTAATTTCCTCCTCCGCCTTTCTTTTTGTGTAATATCAAGATTTACAAGATTTTTCAAATAAATCTGTCAAATGCTCTTGCAATACATCAGTTTCTTTAACATTTTCTGACTGCAAATGACCAACAGGTTGACTTTCAACTAGCTTAACCGGTTCTAATTTTACTGTCATTGTATCCTTGTAAATATCTATTATTTGTCTGAAAAATTAGCCAACCTAATTGGAACCTGACCTGATTTCGAATCAACTAGCACCTTTGCAACTAAATTACCTGTTTTTTCAACAAAATTGGATGACCCTTCCACCAAACAACTACCAGACTTGTCAATATGATCTAGAAGTTTACCTCGTACTACAACCTCAGACTTTGGTCCAATTAA